>JAQOOF010000291.1:0-38000 GCA_029931835.1 Etheostoma nigrum
GAGGCTCTTGGCAGTGTCTAGCGTGTGTAATGGTACATTGTTCTAAGCGCAGAATGCCCCACTTTTGCTATTCTTGTATGCGTTAAATTACAGTGAAACCTGCATTATCACGTTATTATTCTCTGTTTGAAGCCTTTAAACCCATCTGAGGGGATGATCGCTCTTTTGTGCAATTAGTAGCCTTCGCAAAGTGGCGGATTTGAAGCCGTATTTTTATTCAAAGTGCTTGTGGCCCAGCGGCAGTAGATTAACACTGGAGGAGCAGCAGGTTATACGAGCACCGATAGCAGGAATAAAAGGAGGTTGGCGGCAGGGTAGGATTCCTGTACAGGCAAATGGACCTGCAAGGGCGATGGAATAATGGAATTTGCTGGATTAAAATGAGAAGAGAGGGCCGGAGGATAATGCGCCGGGTTATTGTGCATTACCCCTCTGCTCATCCTCGCCTTACACGGCTCTGTGTGACATCCGGCAACGACATTCCCACTATTACATTAGGGGCCCACCGTATGCAATATGCCAAATTGCTTTTCAAAGTTGTTTTCCATGCACACAGTTATTTATTATATACATTTCATTTGTGGCTCGGAGGTTTTTGTGGAATCACAGTGTCTGCTCTTCTGTTTTAATCTCTCAAATGTAATACCATAAGCTGTGAACAGATATTTGGGGCATATTCACAAGTGAGTCTGCCTCACTAAAACAGTGCTGGACATATTGGAGGTTTGGAGGAAGCAGGTGCTTTAGGGATCGGACAGTAACAGGTGCTTGTTCATGGGCTTACATAACATGCAGCATTAAAACAAGTAGACAAGCCCAGAGACATGCAGCCCTACTTATGTTGAACTGCAAAACAAACTCAAATTAAAGATAAAAAAAAAATAGATGTGAGGCATATCAGGTTCTACAAATGAAGTCACAAACTCATTCACTCACAGTCAGTAGATCTGGTGAAAGCCACACATGAAACCAAGTAAGGAGTTGTGTGGATGTGTAGAGTGCATCTTGTCTATCACACAACTTGCCAAATATGTTTGAGGCTTGCTCTTTTGGGAATTACTGGAATTGTTGGGTCTTTGTGAATTATAGAGTGTGGTCTAGACCTACTCTATCAGTAAAGTGTCTCAAGATAACTCTTGTTATGATTTGATACTATAAATTAAATTAAAAATAATTTATTGGTTGTTTAAATCTAAAGGCATTTTGGCTATTTCTGCACTTTTGTCTGTTCCATATGGATTTGTGGGATTGTAATTCAATTTCCAAGGACCTTAACAACAAAAATCTGTTTCCCTATGATATCAAATAAAGAAGAATGAGATGCAGGATTGGTCAGTTGTATTCGTCACTGTATCAACATTGTTTTTCAACTGAAGTTGCAAAACTAAGATCCTGTTCTGTGGATGAGAGACAGATGGAGGAGAACAGGAGATTTAGGGAAAAGTTTAAGCAGCATGGAATAGAAAGAATGATTAAGTTACGATTTAAAGATGAGTGTCAACACTGTAGGGAAGTACTAACTGTCAGTTACTTCCCATTACTGCACTCAGCAATAACAGCACTAACCAGAAAAGATTTTGTCACCCAAAATGTCATTATGCTCCCCCTGTGATCGATCATCAACGTCCATCTGTAGTTTAAATGAAAAATGCAACATATCTCATAACAACTTTTTATGACTAAAAGGCATACTGTATACAGTAGCTACAATCACCAGAACTAAGAATTTGGCTGCTCATTAATTTTGTTGTTTGGTGGTGAATTTCATAGTTTTGCCCCATTGCTGCCAAATCAAAATAATATAATTTCATACTGAAAAATGTCCAGTTCTCCTACATAGGTGTTCAATAGCAAACAGTTTCCACTGAAAAACTCTTGAGAATCTAAGAATGACTTCTTTTAAAACCATAAATTTGCAATTATGTACTACAGTCCTTGAGGGAGATAAATATACCAATTTGTCAGCTGATAAAACCTGTATTTAACACCGATCTTGTCCCATCTGTAAACTACATTCTGTTATTCTGTCTGTGATTTCAAAAAATTCAAAGCAAACAGTCAAGGACTTTGGGAGGGGACAGAATATCCTACAAATGCATTGCTAGCACAAAACTTGCATTTTGGTGTCTGTATTAGAGAAACTTCCTATCTAAAGTCACATGTTAACATCTCATCAAGTCTAGGACAGGATAATGGACTTAGAACAGAGTCTGTAATGCAGCTCCAGGTCTTCAACACATCCACTGACACTTGCTGCAGACACTTTTCTTCCAAGCAGGTCATTTCATCTCAACACGTATGCAGACAGACAATTAGTCTTCCACATTCTGCCTCTTATCAGGCTGCGGTGGATGACACCTCTCCAGTGTAAGGCGACAGTAATCTACATCGCCTAAACAGCTCTGTCAGCATCTATCCAACCAATCGGAGGTCTCCCTCTCAAGAGTGTGTGAAAGTGTGTGTGAACACGTGTATGTTCGTAGTCTGCCAGGCCATTACAGAGGGTGTTGGTTTAGCAACTGTCACAAACACTTCACAACCACTCAAGAGCAAGAGACCAAGGCACCTTCAGTGCTTACTTAAAACCCTGCAAAAAAACACAACCCAGAAATATCCTATAAACTTTAAAAACTGAAAGAAAAACAATGACGACGTACAGTGGGTGATAACAAGCTGGGCTGCTCGGTTTGAATCCGAATTGGTGTTCTAATGAAACTGAAAGGCAGAGGAGCCTCACCGAGCTTATATTTTTACTTGGTGGGTGTGTGTAGTATGGCTCAAACAGCTGTACTCCTCTGCTCCACCATAATAATTGCAACAGAAAAATCTGCTAGCAGCACAGAAGTTGCCACATCACAGCGGCCAATGTCTGTGTTCACGGGTAAAGTAAGAGTGTGTCCTCTTACCCCTGGCCAGTGGATGTTTATAAAGAGACTGATTAAGGACTTTGGTGTGTTTAGATCTCACAGGATGTATGTGAAGTTTGCATGTTTCAGTGACAGCCTGTACATGAAAGGCGATACTTGGCAAGCGAAGGTTTCACAGGGTTGTGGGCAATTTGTTAAGTCACAGAGCAGACAATCTTCTAATGATTTTCCAAGACTGAGTTTAAAGATTTCCTGAATAAGTTATTGTGCCCATTTAGTGAATAAAATCTTACAAAAGAAAGAAGAAACAAAAACTGGTACGATAAAATGGGAAGAAGAGTGCACGTGATAAAAAATGGAAACAGAAGTCTAATGAAATTAACAAAACTATCAATTCCTTATTTTGGAGAGAATTTGCTTGGAAAATAAATATGAGATACTTCTTGACCCCAGAAAATGATTTCTAAATATAGAAGAAGAAAGTAAATCAAATTACTTACATATGTTTAATTCATGCAAATTATTAAACATATTTGTTTTATTTTTTCTTTAAGTTTATATGCTGTTAAGATGTTTTTTTAAAACCTCTATTTAAAATCAGAGCATATCATACTTAGAAAACCTTCAAGTGGTCTTAGTCAAAATAAAAAATAATCTATTCAGAATTGTGAAAAACACAGCACTGAAGCAAATAAAGAGGTTACAAAAAGAAGAAGCCTTTCTGTCCATTTCACGTTAATTAGAAACACAGTGGTGTCTAGTGAGAAGAATGAGCATGAATACCGGGATAGAACTAAAGTAGCCCAATACTTAAACATGCGCTGGTGGATTATATGTTTGCCGAATTACAGGAGAGACTGGGACAGAGTCAGAAAATGTTCGGTGTATATTTGGTCTGTAATTAGAGGCGCATTGTTGTTTTGTTATGTTATATTCTTTGTGTTTTTTAACCAAGTTGTGCATTTTCAGACACCAGCTCAGAGGGGGACTGTGCAGTAAGTTTGCCGACAACATGGCCATCATCGGCCTGTTTACAGGGGAAGATGAGACAGGGAGAAGGAGGTCAGAGCTCTGACATCTGACAAGGAGCTGAGCCCAAGCTCCATATATGGGACTATGTAGAGAGTCCGTAGCTTTAGGTACCTTTGGGGTTCACATCAGCGAGGACCTGACCTGGGAATAAGAGATGTTCTGATACCAGTATCAGAAAAGCCTCCAATACTGCCTAAACTGCTGGCGTCGGTAAGTACTGGGGTTTATGCACCAATCCGTTACCACGTAATTCAGCCCAGAACAAAAATCTACTTTAAAGTAGTTTATTTATGTTATTTTTTATTTTTTCCGTTATGACTGTTCTATGGCATTCATTGTTTGTATTTTACAAAAAGTATAACCCGAACCAGTCCGCACAACAAATATAGAAATCACATCACTAGGGCTGGGTATCGTAAAAAAAATAAAAGGTCGATACCAGTACCGATACCAATATTGTGACATTGATACTGGTCCCTAAACAATATCTTTTTTAATACCAATTTTATAAATCCAAAAGAAATTACAACATTACGGCATAAATCTTTTGATTTATTTTTCAGCTTCTACTACGTGAGTTTTTTTCCTGCATGTCTCTACGACGTTTAACGTTACACAGCCAATCACAGACATTATTAGATCTTGGTAGAAGCATGCTCACTGACACTGATGAGATTTACCGTTTAGGTATTGAATGATGAAGCATTTTTCTCTATACTTTAGAGGCAATTCGGTCGGTGCCTAAAAAGTATTGACATCAGTACCCAGTCCTACATATCTCATCCATACAGGGATAGTAGTATACAGCTGTTAAAACATAATCAAATATTGACACTCTGGTATCGGATCAGTACTTGGTATTGGCCAATACGCAAAGAAAAAAAATGGTATTGGATCATCTCAACCTGGAAACAACACACTGACGCAATCACAGCGGTTCTTCTTCCTCCGCAGGCTATGGAGGCTCAACATGGACACCCAGACCCCCTGCTATGATATTAACCACACATTTGATATTTAGATACTACATTCATGTGTAAATATGTATGCCTGGATGTATATAGGAGTTGTATAGAGACATACAGTTACGCTGTTTAATTACAGCTTGTGAATGTGTGTATATTTTTGTTTAGTTGATGCACTCAGATGTATTGTTGATAAGTGTAGCCGCTTGGGACACCTGCCACTACTGAATTTATTCACAATTATTCTTGGTGACAGGTTAAAAAGACTCAACCCTGAAACTAAATGACTACTGCAAACTAAAGAAGGCAAAAATCAAATGAAAGGAGCATTGTGACATTTGGGTGTCGGAACTCTATTCATGCTCACATCTATCTTTTGTCATTTCCATTCTGCTAAACTCCAAAAGAAACGTTTCTGATTGGCTGTACTTGCCGTTAATGATAAATGTATAACACTATCCACAACAACACAATGTATGTTCATTCTAAGTATTTGTCATCCTCTTTTGTTTTCTCTACAACCTTCATTCATAAACTAGTAGTGAAGTCAACAGGACCGTGGGTTTTGTTACGGTGCATTACAGTCCTGAGTAGAAGGCAAGTGCTACTGTTTGAACAAAGTACAGTCTGTAGCATGGTCAACACTGCCATCTAGTGAACAACAGCTACACTGCAATACAGCATTGAACTGAAAAGAGCCAAACCAAGTGGTTAGATAGTGATCGCTGGTAAATATGACTTGATAAACAAATTATCACATTAGTTCTAGCTACTCCATATCAGAATATGTAATATATGAATATAAGTGCTTAACAAGCTCAAAAATGATATTATACACAAACAATACACAATACAAAAGGACCAATAGTAGAAAAAGTGTCAAGGTGTCAAAGCTGGAATAGTAGTGGGCCTTAAGCAAGGCCTTCAATGTTTCAACGGTCCGAGATGTTCTTATATGAATAGGTAAACTATTACAGAGGTTTGGAGCAGCCACTGCAAAGGCTTGGTCACCTTTATTTTTTAACCTGGATCTGGGTACATTGAGGAGCATCTGATTGAAAGACCTCAGTGCTTTTGACAGGTGTGTGGACAAGCTCCGATAAATAAGAAGGCGACAAACCCATTTAAAATCTTAAAAACAAGCAATACAATTTTAAAACCAATCCTCAAACAGACAGGAAGCCAGCAGAGCCGGGACAAAACTGCTGTAATGTGGTCACACTTTTTGGTCCCAATTAAAAGTCAAGCTGCTGCGTTCGGGACTAACTGTAACTGACAAAGGGATGACTGATCCAATCCAACATATAACAATTTTCAGTAGTCTAATCGAGACGAATATGGGAACCTAAAATACCAAGAGCATCTACACAGGCACTAAAATGTTCAGCACAACCAAACACTTCTGATCCAACCATATTTTGAGATCTCTCAAGCAGTTATGCAATGGCTGAAGTGTGTTCTTATCATTGTTTTGTTTTTTTAACAGCAAATACATTTGTACATTGTCTGCAAAACAATGGAACGAAATATTATGTTTGTTTTTTTAATGGACCCCAACGGCAGCATTTACAGAGAAAAGAGCATGGGTCCCAAAATGGAACTTTGGGGGACTCCACAAGAAATAAAAGAGCAATTATCAAGATGGACAGCAAAACTCCTATCTGTCAAGTAAAATTCAAACCATTTGAGGGCTATGCCCATAATGCCAAAACTTTCTTTGAGTCAGGATAAATGGATAGGGTGGTTGACAGTGGTTGACAGTGTCAAAGGCAGCAGTAAAATCTAAAAGCACTAAAACAGGAGAGTTAGCTGAGTCAACTGCTAAGAAAAGGGCAGTTACAGTACTGCGGCGAGGCTTAAAACCAGACTGAAACTTTTCATAAATACTAAAATCATCTAAAAATGATTGAAGTTAAATTAAAAACAACCCACTCCAAGACTTTTGATAGAAAGGGAAGTTTAGAAATAGGTCTAAAATTAGAAAAAACTGAAGGATCCAGATTCTTCTTTTTTCCTAAAAGTGGTTGCACAACAGCATGTTTAAAAACAGCTGGAACACACCCTGAGCTGAGAAATGTATTAACCAAGGATAAAATACTCAACCCAAAAGTGTTAAAAACATCTTTGAGTAAGCGTGCAGGGATACTGTCCAGCAGGCAGCTTGCAGGACGAAGCCGCTTAACTATGTCAGAGAGAAGGTGGAATGAAACTGGCTTGGTGGAATAAGTGTGATGACATCAGTGTTTGGCCATTGCCCTATTGAACTGTAGTGGCACAACACAGGATTTACCTCCGCTATCGTCCATCAATAAGCTGATTAACTTACTCAATACACGGTGGAAGTTGTTGTTGTTGTTGCTGCTGCCGCCATTTGTTTCAACCGATTTTTTGCAGGTTTACAAATTGTATAAAAGAAAAAAATGATGACCCAGCTTCTGGCAGACAAACACAATGTGACAAAATGTAAACAGCTTCTGGACCAACATCTACTGGTTTTGTCATAGTGACCACGATAAGCTCATCTGTTATCGCAATCTTTTAATGGTGTAAAGGCTTGCATAATACTATATTTTCTTGTTTTTGGTGTTGCCTTTTGAAGAGTCTATCAACCCTTTCATTCTGTACAAAAGAGCTAGGGCAAAATATTGCTTTATAGGGAGCCAACTGACAAGACTTTGATCCAAGTGTCTCAGTGCACACACATCCATCTGAATTTGTCGTAATAAAAACTTAAGGCACAAAAGCTCCAGGTAAAAAGTGGATGAGGTTGCAGTTTTACAGGACCATTAGGTGTGCGACTTACAGATACGCTCCAGATCTGCATCCCGTCAGTGTAGCCGATCATGAGGCAAAGAGGAGGGTCAGTGGTACCGCTGTGCATCTCCATAAACTCTGGATTGCGGGCAGTGTCTGTGCAAACAGAAAGTGAGTCTAGTTAGTCTTCCGGTCGCACATACAAATACAACAATATACAAACAACAAATCCTCATCTACAGATCTCAATAAAGAGATTCTTTTCCTCTTCTCCCAGGTTTTTTCAAGATAATTAAGATAATTAGATAATTTTATATAATTTATATCTCAGTCTTTGAGCATCATCCATATTAACCAAATCAATGTCTACTTTTATCTTACTAAACAAAAAATCACGCTGTTCACAATCTGTTTTTCCTCTTTCCTCTTCTTATAATCAATAAAAAGTTGGGGGTTTCCACTTCAAGATTACAGCTGCATGCTTCCCAAACCTCCAAAGCTTGTATGTATTTAAATCAAACAGTAGCAAGCAGCAGTGAAACAATAATGCATGCTACAAAAGAGTCAGTTTAAAGCTACAGTTGGTAACTTTTTCAAAAAGAAATCAAAAGAAATCCCTTTTGTCATATTTGCCCAAACTGTCACTAAATCCTGACAGTACTGACTGAGACAGGTTCAGTTCAAACTGTCAAACTAGACAGCGCTGTCAAGTTTCTGTTACTGCATTGTCTATTTTTCGCCTCAATGTTTTGAGAAACATATTATACATGTAGAGTACAATTTAGCTGTAAAATGGCCACCTGTGGGCAGAGCTTGGTTTTGGCTCAATAATTTTCAACATCAGCCGGATAACAAACTTTCTCATTTTACAGTCAAACAGTAAACTGAAATATGTTTCTGAAAACATTGAAGGTGAGAAATAGGCAATGCAGCAACATCTTTAATCTGAGTTCACGAGCAGTGGTTGACACCGCGTTGGAGACTCCTCGGTTCTGATTGGTTGTGTTCCTTCAGGCGCAGTGGACTCTTCTTGAAGAGAGTTTAAAGCTGAGATACACAACCTTTCACAAATTGTGGCTCTAAACATGCAGAAATGGCTTGCCATCATGCACATTGAAATGTCATAATCAACCAGATAGCATAAATGCAAACACTTTTAAAAGCATGACAGATATTTTAACATTCAAATGATAATTTCTTAAGAGCCCAGTTTTCTTAAGAGCCCAGACAAACTAGCCTTGTCTGATGACAGGGCTAGTTTGTTTTTTCTCTCATATTGTGTATGTTTTAGACAGAGATCAGTCATTGTTCTTAACAGAGAAATCTTTATCAATACTAAAACAAAGCATCTTAAGTTTTGGGACAGTTACTGACTTACCGTTGATGTCAGCTTTCTCAAATCGAACCCAAATAATTTTCTCTTTTTCGTCAGTGGGCGGGGCACCAGTATATGCCTGTAGTTTGAGAGACAGAACAGAACAACATATATACAACAACATCGCCCAACATACCTAACACAACTGCATTATCCAAATGATATTAACCACATAAATGGTGTTTTTCCACTGCATGTGGTACCTACTTGACTCGCCTCTACTGAACTCTTATCGCCTTTTTTGGTTTTCCATTACAAAAAAAGTCCCTGGTACCTGCTAATAGGTATGTTTTTTAGTACCACCTCAGTTGAGGTTCCAAGTGAACTGAGGCGATACCAAAACCTGCAGACTACTGATTGGTCGGAGAAAATCTTCACTATTCATGCGTTGTAACTGCTAGCGACAGACGGGGACTTCCTGAACAAACCCACCGTCTTTAAATAGTTTAGCGGGGTTTTTTTTGCTGCCTCCAGCTTCTTTTGAAACTAATTTGTCTTCTGGCTTCATGCCGAGAATCAAAAGCAACACACCTTTGACATTCTGTGTGTGTGTGTGTGTGTGTGTGTGTGTGTGTGTGTGTGTGTGTGTGTGTGTGTGTGTGTGTGTGTGTGTGTGTGTGTGTGTGTGTGTGTGTGTGTGTGTGTGTGCGTGCGTGCGTGGCGTTACGTCACGGCAGTTTCCTGCTATGATGACCAGCCACATTCGCCTCATGCATAAGGCGGTACTAATCTGCAATGGAAAAAGGAGGACGAGGCACCGTGGCCGAGTCAAGCAGGTACCATTAATGGAAAAACGCCTTTAGTTTACCAGCCCAAAGTATGTGTATGCGTATAAAAGAAAAGCTGGTAGACAACTTGCAGAGTCAAAGTGTACCATCGTTTTTGGCTAGAGGCTCAGATATTCAGCCGTTCCAATATTGGTTACTAATCAAAACTCCTACTGATCATTCAAGTACGATAAAATACTCAATTCCCTTCACTTACCCCAAAAATATTTTTCCGCGTTTTTTTTAATTGTTTTGAACATTTTTAGCCCTTTCCTATAATTTGTGTTTACTTTCCATTCCTGCCTACCATTTCCCAAAAGCATAGCATAATTTTTTTGATAAAACAATTAAAGTCTTGAGACTATAGCTGTGTCCCAATTCATTACTTCATACTGAAAGTATAAAGTATGTACTACCTATTAATAAAAGTTAGTATACAAGAAAACCAATATGCTTTACAGCATTATACCGAAGTATATCAAACAGCCCCTGTGGAATGCCAATTAGACAATGCAATAAGAAAGCAAAATGGTTGTTTGGAGCTGTGAATAGCTTTACCAGTTTCATGTGCATTGCATTGCGGGACAAAAGTGTCCATTAACACCACACTATGAAAACCTAGTTTTTTCAGCATGCATTCTGACCTTTTTGAGTATACTTACTTTTGGACACTTTTCTAGTATTAACATTATACTAGAAAAGTGTTAATAATAAGACGGGTTGCACTAATTGAAGTCAGACAGTGATGGGGAATTAGGATACAACTTGTCACAGCTGTTAGTTAGTGTTAGAGTTACCTGGGGGACCACATCCTGCAGGAACGTCACCACACTTTCCATGTAAGACTGCTCCCTGTGACAGCAAAAAGCTCAAGTCATCTCTAATAATAAACAGCCCATCAAAATGTTACTCTTCCCATAGCTGTTTATATCTGTATGCATGTATGTGTGCAGCATACTGTATATGTTTATATTAAACATGTAGGGGACTTACATTAGTTCACAAATTGAATTTTATGAGGGAAAAAAACATTTAAAGGAGTTCAATTTAAAGTGATTGTTGAGATAACACGCATCATCCAACATCTAACTTCATCAAGCAAACTGTTCCTTATTAGGGTTGCCCATGGACAAAAAGAGATGTCTAATAGATACATACATTCACATACATATATGATTTCTAATAAAAATAAATTGCTGGTGTCTGTCCTTACGTAGCAGCTTGTGCTCGCACCAGAACCCCACCAGCACAGCGACTAGGTCTGCGCGGAGAGTCCGATGCCATTTTGTCTCCGTTTTCTTTTATCCTGAAAAAGGTACAAAGAGACATTTTAACATGGCAGCAGCACACAAATTAAACAAATAAATAATTAAACGTATTTATTTCACTGATGAACAAATTGATCGATTTGAAAAAAAATGAAGACATTTATTTCACACACATCAAAAATAAACAAAACATCAAGGAAATGTCCTTTTCAGACAGACATGTCTGAAAAGGAGTAGGAAGAAGTATACACTAGTTTTATCCTACCCATTTTCCATAGCTAAGTAATTAATTATTATTATTATTATTATTATTTTCTCTGCAGCATGCAAACTCTGGCATGAAATCAGATCTTTGAGCAGTGATCATGTGGACGACAGGCAGCAGTAACTTCGCTTGGCTCCCTTACATCTACGATCTTTCAATATGCCAAAAAAATACCACAATATCACACACACACAATTAGGTAAAGTCTTGTTTTGACTGACCAAAACAGAAAGATGTTAAAAATGTTCTGTCAACCTACTAATCCATTAATCAACTTCCACACTGGACTGAATTTACGGTCAATACGGTGGCTCAGTGGTTAGCACGCCACAAGAAAGTTCTGGGTTCAGATCCAGGTCTTCCCGGGCCTTTCTGTGTGGAGTTTGCTTGTTCTCCTCGTGTTTGCGTGGGTTTCCTCCGGGTGCTCCGGTTTCTTCCCACCATAAAGATACGCATGCTAGGTAGGACTACAGTTGAAAATTAGATGATTGGCTAACATCAGCAAATAAATGCTGATTAAATCAAATAAATAAATCTACATCTTGGTAAGGATGACGATAGCCTACGCCAGGGGTGACCAAACCTTTTTTAAAGAGTGACAGATTTGATAATGTGAAGATTGTGTGGCGCTTGTTGTGTTGCAGCCATGGAGCGCAGTAAGCAGCGCTCTGGTGTGGCTTTATCTTACATTGAAAAAGCCCTCTAAAACTGCAACCCACCATTCAATCAAAAATAAAACGTTCCTCTTATTTGTGAAATAAGCATGTGACCCATTTCAACTCCACCCCTCAAAGAATCGGAATCGAGAACCGATAAGAACCGGAATAGAAATGAAGAATCGGAATTGGAATCAGAATCGTTAAAATCTAAACGATGTCCAACCCTACGTACAAATGCACTGTTTTACAACAGTTTTTATTTTTATTGTTTTTAAAAGGGCAATGTAACCCAATCTAACCCACTCAGGTGTGAACAAATCTAAAAAAAACATTTCTGCCTTACTTTCATATCTGCAGTCAGAACTGTGTGGAATACCTCAACCTTTTAAGTTCACAACAAATGACTATGGACTGGATTTGCCTGGCCTACACCATTAATATTACTGAATTTTAGGCTAAAACAGCTATCATTATATTGATTATTAATAAAAAATCCAGCACACATTACTGTAGTGTAAATGGATGGACTCAAACAACATCATATCGTATATCATCAGATATCTCAGTCTCATTAGCTCTAACTTGTTGTCCATTATCCCGTCCTCTTTCAGTCACTCTGTTTTCTGATTTTGTCTGGAGACAGTAACTACAAAAAAGTCACAGTAAATACAAATTTAAAAAAAACAGGTAACACAATCAAATCACCTTTACTGTATGCAGACCGATGATGCTTACTGCCATTCCTAGTCAACCCCCAAAAAAACCTGTTCATGGTGTATTTAAGTAAAGGGTGATTGTGGGGAAACAGCAGCCCAATCGCTGCAGCGACTGCAACCATGCAGGCTGTAATAATGTAATAAAACGTGATGTTCCAACCTTCACTCGGTCATGAACTTAAAAGTAGCAATACACAGAGTATGACTGCAGATTGAGCAACTGCAATGAGATTCCTACATAGTGTCTAAAGTCACCCTTAGGTTCAGGGTCAGGAGCTCAGACACCCAGGGAAGCTCATAGTAAAACGGATGCTATTAAGCATTACAAAGGAGACAAATAAGGTGTTACAACATTTAATTAAGATACTTCCCAGTCATGACTCTGTTGCAGTATTCCAGGAAAGTCAGATGGTGAGGTGTATCCCTTTAAGCTGATCCTGAACATGCTGATATAATTCTATTTCATAGCTAACCTGAGAGCACCTTAGGGTACCCCTGGAGGAGCTGGTGTGGATGATGGATGATCAGAATACCATCAGAAAATTTCAGTAGCTAATATTGATTATCGTACCTGCAGTCAGACAAATATAATCGAGTGAAAACATCTGGTTTAAAACACACACATGTATAGCCTATACCCCTAGAATTGACAAGCCAAAAATATATATATCAATGCTGCTAATCTAATAATCTCTCATTCAGGTCTTGATAAACTAAAGCACCTTGGTAAAGCAACATTCAGTTGTCATCTGTTTCAGAATATTCTCCAAACAACTGCACAGTCCACTAGCGGTGTATTAGCCATGTATCAGACTCTGAAGACGGACTATCACACTGGACAAACGCTCATGTCAACAGAATATTCTAGGCTAATTGCATGCAGTTAAAAGATGAGCCAAATCCACACAATACAGCTATTAGCTAACGCTAAAGTTATATTGGTCGATAAGGACCCCCGCAGCTAACTTAGCTAGCAATAGCATTAGTTAGCTGACCAAATAAAACAGTTGAAGCTGTAATGCAGGAGATGCATTTGTAATGTTTCAGTAAGACATGAATTTAAAGTTGCCATAGTTACGAAGTACCGAAGTGTAGATCGTTGAGTGTATCCTTGCTTATGGACTTGTGTTGTGGTCTGAAGAGCTCCTTACAATAACGTAAACACACAAACTGACTGCGGAACTGTGTAATTGGAAGCCAATCAAAACACAGAAACGTTTTCGTCAACCCAATCAGCCAATGGCCGTAGCGGGGTGCGCCTCTTTTTAACACAGACGGGGCACTACGGAGAGGGCGGTGCATAGCTCTTGAATGGAGGGAAAACATTTGCCAACGGGTGTAGGCGTAACTAAGCATGGGTCTTTCATAGTGATCAAGGTTTATTGTGTCATTAGCAGGTTATTAGCACAGTCGTTAACATACAGAGATCAGGCGCAATAACATCAAACCAAACTTTCCATACAATAATGCTTTTATAAAATAGAAAAACAAGCAGAGATGGAAAGGGAGAAGAGAGAGGAGCTCAGGGAATAAAAGAAAGGACGTCCCCCGGCAGTCTAAAACTATTACAGCATAATTGAGAGCTGGTGCAAGGCAGACCTGAGCCAGTTCTATAATGTATATGTATATTTACTGTATATGGTAGATGGTTGGTAGATGACTCTGACGACTAGGAGGAGAAGCAGAGAAGACAAGGGGTGCCGAGTCTGTAGCTATATACCCTCCCTCGCTGGTCTAGGCAAATGCTGCAACGCCTCATTCCCTAACTATAGGATTTATCAAAGAGGAAAGTTTTAAGTTGACTCTTAAATGTGGTGATGGTGTCTTCCCCCCGAACCCAGACCAGGAGCTGGTTCCACAGGAGAGGAGCCTGATAGCTGAAGGCTCTGACTCCCATTCTACTTTTACAGACTCTAGGAACCACAAGTAACTCTGAATTCTGGGAGCACAGTGCTCTACAATAAGGTAGTACTATGAGCTCTTCAAGATATGATGGTGCTTGACCATTTAGAGCTCTGTAGGTCAGGAAAAAGATTTTAAATTCAACCCTGGATTTTACAAGAAGTCAATGCAGAGAAGCTAATACAGGAGAAATAAGATTTCTTTTCTTAGTTCTTGTCAGAACATGCTGCAGCATTCTAGATCAGCTGGAGAGTCGTAAGGGACTTATTTAAACAACATAGTGAGGAATTACTGTAGGCTAGTCCAGCCTGGTTGTAACAAATGCATGGACCAGTTTTTCAGCATTGTTTTGAGACAGAATGTGTCTAATTTTGGCAATGTTACAAAGGTGAAACAAAGCTGTTTTTGAGGTTTCTTTTAAGTGGGCGTTAAAGGGTATATCCGGATATAAAATAACTCCTAGATTTCTGACAGTAGTGCTGGAGGCCAGGGCAATACCATCCAGAGAAGCTATATCTTTAGATAATAAGGTTTGGATGTGTTTAGGGCCCAGCACAATAACTTCAGTTTTGTCTGAGTTTATATCTTTAAAACATGCTTGAAGGATAACAATGAAATGACATTGGCAGGAAAAAGTCTGGATGATTCCTCACAAATAGCCAACCTGAATGTTCAAATTCAGCAGTAAAAAAAACAGCGTACTTTATACTTCATATACTTTATATTCATTGAGTTTGAACACTACATACATTTAATTTCTAAATCTCATAACAAAAACACTCTAAAAACATTTAACATACAGTATATGGCACCCTTTTAATACCCTAATGTTGTAAGCTACCCCTGGCGATGTTGTTTTTCTTATTTGTGTCGTTGTATACTTGTATACTGTTCTGTATACCTCTGTATGATTATATGTATAGTTTGCACTTTTTCTGCCAATAAATAATTGATGCCACAATTATAAAAAAAGATGCCACAGAGAAAATCAATTATACCATAAATCCTCTACTGCCTGGTATGCAACGCATTAACAAACATAGACTAGATACATTTAACATCTCATTGATTGAGGTTCTAGCCTCAGCCTTCTATGGAATTTTAAATAATGAGCAGACTCCGCACCACTATGCGCACCGCTATGCATTCACCGCAGGCGTACGCCGGCGTAGTTATGGTGCGGACCCATCTCACCATATGTTGTGTATGTGAAAAAAAAAAAAGTGATGTTGTGATGTGGATCCATAGACTATAAATGTTAATTATATTAACAATCTATGTGGGGACGAGTAGAAATTCAGATGGGTATCTTGACAGTATGGACAGACATAAACAGCCAACATCATTTCTCCAAAATTCTGCTGTGGATTACCCATAAATCCAAACACTAAGTAGGCTGCAAAAACCAGTAAAGCCAGTAGTCGGCGCTGTCCCCTTTTCTGCATTAAGGAGCTGGGAAAGTCTTTGGGATGAGAGACAAAATTCACTAGCCCTTGAATTTAACCTTTGGATAAAAGAATGCCGTTTAATACCTGAAATTGAAAGCTTGATACACATGAAGGGTAAAAGTTACCTCATTTTGTCCAAGAACGTAAACTTGTTTTAAATCACCATTGTGGAAGAATGTCATTGTGGATATCTGAATTGTTCCTTTCGACATATAGTTCGATATTAATTGCAGATATCTGCAATTAATATCCAGTCTAACTGTTAAAACAGCCATATAACTTGTTCTTTAAGTATTTAAAGATATGTTAAATGTAGTTTTGACTAGTAGGCTACTATTAAAGTTGTAAATATCTTACAATTTTTACTAGAAAAATAGTTATTGTAGAAATCTATAATTACCATTTTGACTAGTGAGAATATAATTTTGACTAGGAAAAATGCTAGTATGCATATCTAAAATGTAATTACAGATAGGAGTGTGGTTCAATTAAATGTTAAAACAACTTGCCATATATATGTGTCCTGTTTGTGCATGTGTATTGTAACAACAGTAAAGTGTAAAAATTGAATTGATTATTGATTAATCTCCCAGGACCTGAAGTGGGAGCTGAACATCACCTCCCTCATCAAAAAAGCCGAGCAGTTGATGTCCTTACTGCGGCAGCTGAAGAAGTTCAACCTGTCAAAGACTATGATGGTGTACTTCTACACTGCCATCAGTTAGTCCATCTTCAGCTGCTCCATCACCATCTGGTACAAAACAGTCATCCCTTCCGAAGTCAGCCTTATGAACAAGGCCCAGACCCCCGTGACATTGACTCTTAATACCACCCACCCCTAGTCACCACACTTTGCATTACCTGCATCCTGGACTGCACCTGCCCATTGCACACAGGCCTACTATAGGCCTATATTTTTTGCACAAGCTCAATCCATTCTGTTTTCTTATGTTAAACAGATATTTTGTATATATATATATATATATATATATATATATATATATATATATGTGTGTGTGTGTGTGTGGTTTGAATGTATTGTTTATTTCATATTAATGTTCACTATGTTTGTTTGTTTATGTATGCACCAACCACCAAGGCAAATTCCTTGTAAGTGTTTTTTTTTTTTTTGTGTATGATTGTGATAAAGAGCTTATTTCTTCTTCCATTTATAAAATAAATAAACAAAGCTTTTCTATAATAAAATAAACTTTTGTGAATGTGAAATGTGAAACGATAATAAAAATACAAACATGTATGTATTGCTGACGTCATAAAAACGTGGGCGGGTTTCTGACTGACTGATCATTTAACGTCACCGCGTCACCTCTACGTGCGGCCCCAACCTATGCTGGGAAAGTGTTTCCGCCAAGATGGTTGTCGGTGCCTTTCCTATTGCCAAGCTCCTCTATCTTGGAGTGAGGCAGATGAGCAAACCTATAGCGAACCGAATAAAAGCGGGAGCCCGGAGAAGCGAGTTCTTTAAGACTTACATCTGTGGGCCGCCGGCACAGAGTGAGTAACCGAGCTAACGGCTACCAATGACCGCTATATTGCCTTGTCAGACTCCCGGACGAGGGCTAAAGCGAGGAGGGCTGCGAGAACCAATTAGATTGTAGTTGTCAAGACCTCTTATCCAATACTTTCTATGGGTTTATCAGGTTGACCAATAGCAGCCAGGGAAGCTCAGTGAGGGCGGGCTTTCTGTGTCATTGAACAGGTTGTATGAAAGCATTTGCTTTGCTGTCAGTACAAACAGCACTCTGAATGGCTTTTGCCTCACTTTCTGTTTAGAATATGGAAACATTTTGACAAGCCACTGTGTTCTGTTGTTCAGACACATTTAACAGTTAAATCGTACTAAAAACGGCCAAATACTAACTGTACACATTATTCGTACTGTAACGTTAGCAAAACTCTCAAACGAAGATGTGAAAAAACTAGAAAGCCTATAGCTAGCTCCAGAGTCTCTCCCAATGGCTCTGGCTAGCTCTAAAGAGTCGCCATTCATTATCAAAACATGTAATATAGTCACACAAAATGAAACGCAGAGAAACTAAACAAGACAAGGACAGCAATTCTTTCCTATTTTAGACTTGGGTGTGAAGCTGTACAATACTGTATATTATGTTGTATGTTACTACCTTTCACACTATAGGCCTACGATATCTCATAGCCCATTCTATAATTTACCATTTATACTATACTTCTACTGATTTTTACTCTACTATCAACTTTACCTTGTAATTTTTGTCTCCAATGCTCTTGTATTAATAGTTCCATTTTGTTTTCTTATGCTTATTTTTGTTATATACCTTTTACCTAAGTTATCCACTCATCTGTAATGCTATCCTTATGCTGCTGCAACAACCAAATTCCCCTGCTTGGGATCAATAAAGGTTTATCTTATCTTTTGTTAGTTAACAGCTGGTGGTGGTTGTTAAAGGCTTGGCCTCTGGTACAGGCTGCAAAATGTTCACTGACGTATTTAAATTAACACCAACAAACACCTTTTGAGGATTAGTGTGCTTTAAGCTCCCTACAATATCAAGCATACATCGCAAACTGTAAAAAATTAAAAATAGAAAAGAAATGTATGTAAATGCATGCATCTCTTTGCATTACCACATGTATTTCAAACTGTTCACTTTGAGATCATTTGAAGCACAAGTCCAAGTGTGAAATACACCCAGATCTCATATTAAAAGTCTAACTGGAACTGTTCTATGTTCTTTCAGTTTACCACTGGGTTGAGATGAGAACAAAGATGCGGATCATGGGCTTCCGGGGCTCCACCATTAAGCCACTGAATGAGGACTTGGCTGCAGAGTTGGGTGCAGAGTTGCTGGGAGAGGCAGTCATCTTCCTCATTGGTGGGGGATGTATGGTGCTGGAGTATAGCAGGCAGGCTGCTAACAGTCGCCGCAAAGAAGAGGAGCATAACGAGACCATCACAAGCCTACAGACTCAACTAGCAGAATTAACACTAACCACAGAGACTCTAGATGCTCAGCTGAGGGAGATCAACAGGCAACTGCTGTCCTTTCCTGTTCCCACTAAAAAGTGATTAAATTGGTTCTTTGCTTAATGACACAACCCTGGATGTTGGTCTGTGTGAACAAAAACAAGGGTGCAACAACATAGTACTGGCATATGTACAGCTTGATTATGACCATGCTTCATACACCATCCCCAGCCAATTGAGTTGGGTTGAAAAGGTGGAGATATAGCAGATCAGCTGTGGAGTTGAGTGAGTGCTATTATTAGCTCACGATTTGAGCAACTAGTTGGAAAGGGGGATTGCTATGATATTCATAGTGTATTTCTGTGGCTGATTTTGCATGTTCATTATAAAGATGGCTGTATATAAAGATTTACAATAAAAGGCAATGGGTTCCTTAAAGGTAATTTATTTTATAACCGCACAACAGCATATTACATTATCTTTATATTTTAGAGTTCCTTATCTGTTTTCCATTGGGAGTGACTCTGGATTATATAATAATATTGCAACATTGTGTGCATTTGACTGAAGGCCACAACAACAACAATTTAACACATTATTGAATAATTTGAAGAGTCTTCCCCTACAGTTTCATGGACATGTGATGTTGCATTAAAAACTGTAAATCACTTTTATGGTTCCTGTAAATTTGATGTGATGACAACTGTAAAAAGATGGTGTGAAATAAAATGGTTTGTCAATGTAGTTTTAGTCACTTTACACACATGCAGTAGTGGAGGAAGAATTCAGACCCCTTATTTAAGTTAACATGCTAATATGCACTGTAGAAATCCTCTGTTGCAAGTAAAGGTCCTGCAGAAAAGTTACAGTTACCGTTTATAAGTATTAAAAATAAAAGTACTTAATGCAGAAAAATGCACTAATCATTAGTTGAATGCAAATAATGATTATTTTCTCTATTAATCAATAGATTGTTTGGTTTGTAGAAATTCACAAAATATTAAGAAGTGTGGACACAATTCCACAGAGCCCAAAGTGATACCTTCACAATGCTTGTTTTGTCCAATAAATAATCCAAACCTCAAAATTATAAAAAATATTAAAATAAAATTAAAAGGCAAAACAGCACGTCCTCACATTTGAGATGTTTGAACCATCATTTCATTTTTGCATGAAACATTTATCAAAACACTTAAAATAGTTGTCATTCATTTTCTACTAATCGACCAATAGTTCAGAATCAGAAAGAGTTTAATTGCCAAGTACGTTTTTTAACATGCAAGGAATTTGCCTTGGTGTTGTTGGTGCACGTCACATTCTCTATGGAATATTCAGTTGCACTTGTAAAAATCTGAATTTGTAAAGTAACTAAAGCTGTCAAATAATTGTAGCGGAGTAAAAAGTACAATATCTTCCCTCTGTGGTGGAGTAGAAGTAAGAAGTGGCACCGGATTATAGTACTTAAGTAAAGTACAATACCTCGAACTACAGTACTTGAGTAAACCTTACTTTTAATGGCTTACTTTTCACCAATGCACACATGTTACCATACAAACTTGACTGAAAATAGCTGCTTTACAGGATATATTACCGGTATGTTATAATGTTGTAATATTGTTGCACTATACTATATATTGTATTATAGCCTACTATTGTTATTCTATATAATGTAGAAGAAGAAAAGTGGAACTGTCCAATGTGTTTTTTAAATGATATAATATAAAAGTTCTGTCACAGTAACTGTCTTTTTTATTGTGAACAGGGTGATGCCTTGTTTAGTAAAATAAAAACAGTTTGTAAATATTACAAAATACTCAAATACTGAGAAGGCTGTTCACATGTGAAACATATAAAATGTTACCTTGAGATAGCCTGGGAGAAGAGAAGCTCTTCACCGAGATGATTTGTAGATATGTTTGTATAGTGTTTTGGTTTTTGGTTTTTTAAATTTTTCATTCGTTATTCATGTATCTCTCCACATGGGGGTGGCAGTAGCTCAGTCTGTAGGGAGTTGGGTTGGGAACCGGAGGGTCACTGATTCAAGTCCCCGTATGGACCAAAAAGTACGGAGTGTGAATTGGTGAACTGGAGAGATGCTACTTCACTTCCTGGGCACTGCCAGGTGCTCTTGAGCAAGGCACCGTACCCACCCCCCAACCGCTCAGGGCGCTGGTTCGGCTGGCAGCCCACTCACTCTGACATCTCTCCATTAGTGCATGTATAGATCCTGAGCGTGTGTGTCTGTGTGTAGTTCAGGACTGTGTGTGAAACTAACAAAGTGTGGACACAGAGTGTAAATTGTAATTTTCCCATTGGGGATCAATAAAATAAAACAAATTAAACAAACAAACAAATTATTTGTATATGCGAGACCAGATGGCTGTTAAATAGTGGTGTCTAGTAATCCCATATGGGATGAGCCAAATGTTTGGTATATACAGAAATAAAACAATCACGCCACTGTACTCACTCCAGTCTATGCTCCAGACCTCAGAGAATATATTTGTAAATTGTACACTTCATCCTAAGTAAACTGCGAACATGGGCGCGTTCCGAACTAGGAAGTTAGCTGTAGGCCAAAGCGATGAGGCGGGTAGTGTGATAACACTACACTGCCCAGAGTTCTTTAAATGTAAACACCGCATCACTTCCTACTTTGGAATGTTCCATGTGCGTGACGACGAGTAACACACACACAAACTAATCTAGCTAATACCTCCCTCACATTTTACTGCTACATATTACCCACATTTTATAAAAACGCTTGTTGTTTAGTAGACACAACACGTGCATCACGGAGGTTAAACTGTAGAAGATTATACCTGCAACTATGTACTGGTCTTGTTGACTTCCGGTTGTAGGTTTCGGTCTGGTTTCCGACCCTTAGAGGGCAGCAGCAACACACTCATCTTTTATCACCGTTGACCCGCGCATCTCGCTTGAGTAGAGGTAGGCCTCAACCTGATTTTGTTTTTATTTTAAATCCTAACCCTATTATGCACTTAGAAAACTATGCATTGACTGCAGGACTTACGTACAAAATAGAGAAACACTTGCAATTTGCATAGTTTTAAAGTTAAAGTAACTTGTCCTGCATCGGTTGTCGGTAACATTAGCTACGTTAGCTAGCGCTAGACTAAGAAGGTTACCAACGTTAGCCACCTAGCACCAACTTGAAGCAAATAACAAATATGCTGGTGATGTGTCCGCTATTTTTTTAAATAAAAATCTATTATTAAGGGCGGTTATAAACATGGGTTTACGCGGCTTATAGACATTAAGTGGAACTAGGTACAATTACATAGTAGCTAGCCTAGCTAGCTAACAGCTAACGTAGCCTGTTTGACTGAGATATTCTGCCGCCATCACATTTCAGTTTGAAAGTTAGACGCATTATTGTAACGGTAAGCTTTACTTTTTCTTCCCCCCCCTTTTTGTTAGCTAACAAATAAAGAGACCACACATCCGAGACACAATGAGTTTTGACGTGAAGAAACTGAAAGTCAACGAACTAAAAGAGGAGCTCCAGCGCCGTGGCCTGGACACTAAAGGCCTCAAGGCAGACCTGGTGGAAAGGCTGAAAGCCGCTCAGGAGGCTGACGCTCTGGCAGATGCCTCGGAGGAAGGGGAGCAGGAAGATGCATACTGCCAGGACTTGCAAGACAACGAAGATGGAGAGGATGTCCAAGAGCAACAAGGTAAAGGCCTATTGATAGATTAGACTTTGAGAATCAGAATCCGATTCAATGGCCAAGTATGTGTGAACCCATACAAGGAATTTGACTCCAGCTTGTTGCTCTCAAAGTACCTACACATAAATAGACATATGGTTTAAACAAGGACAGCAAAGCTGAACACGGTCAACATTGGACTACTATGTAAGGATATATGACACACACGTACAAAACACATGTAAACAGTTTTTTGAGCATTGCCAACAGTAAGATAATAGGGCAAAGCAAATGTATAGATTTTCCTTTTAATGGTGCAAAGGGTAAAAGTGCAAATTGCAACTCTATTGTTATGGTAGAGGTGTAGTAATGACACGCAGTGTGTGAAATGCAGTTTAGCGTCTTATTAGTTTAAAAAGCAAACTGCAGAATATTGTACAGTGTTGTACAGAATAAACAGTCACCTCTATAATACATATAGAATGTAGAATAATCACTTAGGGGTGGATATAAATATGTTAGATTTTTATGAACAGTTTTATGAACAATGAATAAACTAGAATATGTGTAGTGTGAATAGTATGAGCATGTACAGCAGCTACAATAGGCAGTGCAGATGTAAGTGTAAAAAGTGTAAGCATGTGAATGTACAAGTAATTGTAATACGTATACAGAATGGAGATTTGGTAAGAATAGTGTATGCACTATATATCAAATATGTACAGTAGAGTGTGAGCCAGTTCTAGTGCAAGTGTGGTATATTAGAAGATTCCTTCTTTAGCCCCACAAGGGGAAATTACAATTTACACTCTGTTGTTATTACACACAGGCCTGAATTACACACACATGCTCAGTACCTATACATGCACTAAATGGAGAAATGTCAGAGTGGGGGGGCTGCCCATGGAAAAGCTCCCAGAGCAGTTGGGGGTTCGGTGCCTTGCTTAAAAACACCTTGGCAGTGCCCAGGAGGTGAACTGGCAAGTTAAGAGTTCATTGTCATCAGATCTATCTTGTTTGTAAATTAATCTTCATAAATCAATCAGTCAATTCGGCATGCATGTGAACCCCGGATTAATTGCAAAGTTTGACCGTAATAATAGTGTGAAATAAGTTTTTGCTGTTGCTATTACTAAGGTTGCTTTCACACCTGCCTGGGGCGTTTGGTCGGAGGTGTGATAGCTCATACGGACTCTGGTGCGCATTTAAAAAAACTAATTTGGTGTTGCTCCATTATTTCTGAGACCCAAAGTGTCGTCAAGTTTCGGATATTCTGTCCAATTAACAAGCGTCCATCTCCATTGCGCGATGTGCTCACTTTAGCTAAGTTTCCATCCACTTCTCAATCGAATTATCTAAAATAAAAATTAAAAACTCATGCGAATAAAGCTGGTGAAAGTGTGTTTCCATCCAACAACTTTAAAGCGAATAAAAACCTGTGCGTAATGACATCACATGCTGTTTTGCGATCAAATTGATTTTAGACATTGTGGGGTAGGTGTTTTCCATTCATTTGCGCACAGAAATACACAACATTCAAGCTTTGGTGCCAGCTGATAGCAACATATCAAGCTATAATAAGAAAACAATGCTATCAACACATCGCTATGATGATGCAGATTAGAGGATGGATACCCGACCAGAGCCCGACGGGACCCGACGGTACCCGACGGGTCGGGCCGGGTTCGGACAGATTTTTAGAAAGGATGCTCGGGTTCGGGTCGGGCTCGGGTTCGGGTCGGGCTCGGGTTCGGGTCGGGCTCGGTCACATCAGCGCGATAAGGCATTGAACATTTTGAATTTAAAACAGCTTATTATGTAGGTAACCAATGGGCCTGTTTCACCTGATGCAAATGTTCGTTTTTGGATTAAAATAAATGTCCAATATTACCCTAACATCCGTCTTCCTGTGTGGTGTGACAACGAAAGACGTGCGTATTAAGCTACATGTGGCAGCGCAACGATGGAAGATGTTAAAAAGAAGTTGGCCGCAGGAGATTTTAAAACTATTGAAAACGAAGGAAAGTCAGCTGTGCATTGATGCGCTCATCTGTTGACATTTCCGAATGCCTTCCTACAATTGCTTAATAAAAGTGGGTTTTCCACACAAACAAACATACATGTGTCATTAGTATGAGAAACAATTGCGATTTTAATTGTGTCGGGCTCGGGTCGGGCTCGGTTACTGCTCTGTCGGACGCGGGTCGGGCTCGGACAGAAAAATCCGGCCCGATCCGCACTCTAATGCAGATGCAACTTGCCTTTTATTCCCTCCGGCACCGCTGCAAGACAACTCTTTTTTGAGACATGTCTCGCTATTTGAATGCCTTCTATTTACTCCGGAGGACGTCCCACGACTTGTCATAACCTTTTTTGGCCATTTCCTTCGCAAGTTAATTTAAAAAGTCTCTGGTCTCCTTGTTTGTCCACTTCCATCTGTCTTTGTTGACACCCGCCATGTGTGCAAACAGAGCAGAAATTAACTAAAACTTCTCCTTGTTTTTTGTTTTTGCGTGTTGCAGCCATAAAAGGACCTAAAACTTAATCTCAATTCAGTATTTATTTAGAAAATAACGTTTCCTTCTTACAAGCTTGAGAACTAAAAGTTTTGGATCTTCCCTTTTTAGATGCAGAAGTAGCTGAGGACGAAGGTGAAGGTGACGACGATGATGATGATGATGAAGGTGATGGTGGTGGTGAAGGTGTTCCTCAAGAGGAAGATGAGGGTCGTGATTCAGGTGGTTACTATGAGGACGAGGAGGTGGAAGGCGAGCCTTATGAAAGTCAACCAACTTCAGACTCGGGTCACAGCATGCCTGACCTTACAGCCGACGTTGATATACAGAAATCCGACGTGATGTCCAAGGAAGAGCCCGAGCCTGTTCCAGAGCCAGAGGAGAAGGTTGAAAACAAACCAGGTAATTTTCAGTTTTAGTATAACATGCAATATGAATCATGGTCCGCAGACAAGTATTTTGTGGAATGTTCACAATTGTTAATTCCAAATGTCACTTTGGATTCTACAAATTAGACTTTGATTTGACTGTTATCTCTGAAGTGTTCACAACCAAAGGAGTTGAATGTACATGGACGATGAGTGTGACGCTATAATAGCAAGACACAAGTGTAGATGACATTACCCACGCAGTTGACTAATCACTCACAGACCCTCTCACGCACATTGGCCAACTCTGGCAGAAATGTTGCAAAAGCAACCATTCATGCGTTCTGGAGCCCTGGGTTTTTTGATTGTTTGTGTTCTTTTAATGTGTTATAAATGAGATAGGCAAAAACATGGCTCTGACAACTTGATATGGATTATGTGTGGGGATAACTCAAAATATCCCAAGTTATATGGTAAATTTGCTTAATCTAAGGGAATGCAGTAGCTTCGTGATGAATAATGTGAGCTTTATACTATCACATTTTTTATGACGCTGTCAGGGAGTTCTGAATTCAACTACATTGTCAGCAAAACTGAGCATCTCAAAATGTGATTTATTTTAAAGCTGTTTTTTGATGAAGCTTTATTGTAAAGTTTAACACTGAAAATGTAGCTTACCATCATTGTTCATTCAAATTTTAGAAATCAAAGTGGAGGTGAAAATGGAAGATGAACCTGAGGCTGCTAGAGACACACAGCAGGATAGTCATGGAGCAGAACATCCGGACGTGCAAGGTGCCACAAATCAAGCTGAGCAAGTCAAAGTGGAAGCTGAAAAAAGTGGAAACTTAAGCCGCAAGAGACCCTATGAAGAGAGCAGGAGCTACAGCTACTATGAGCACCGTGAGGAAAAAAGGTATACTGATCCTTAAATTGGGTTATTTTGAGTTAGGCTTCTAGTTGGTAATACAAAACACCACAATAAAGGAAACATACTGTTGTTGACGGGCATATTCATATGAATTCTTGTTTTTAAAGGCTGTTAACTTAATATATTTTACAGATCCCGCACACCACAGCCCCCTGCTGAAGATGAGGAGGAGCCCATAGATGACACTCTTGTTACAATTGATACATGTAAGTAAGAGGAGAAAATGTAGCCATAGGTGGATCATGTTTTGTCTGCAGTGTAATTACTGCTCCAAAACCTGTAGTGCTGCAACTCTGTGCCTTACCAGATCTGTACCCTAGAGATATATCTTCCCATAATGTGTTGGTACATTTCACGATGACATTTAAAGTTAAGTTCACACTACACAACTTTCAAAGACAACAGATTGCTGTACTCGCACTACCCAACTTGCTTTAGAAATCTTGCAAGTTTCACCTTTATTACGAAACCAAGATGATTCATCTAGACCTTGTAGTTGCCAGAGATGTACCAGCCAGAGGCAGGTGCTGATTTAAACACACAAGAGACATTTTAAAGCCAAAACTGCTTCAAATAAACCTTTATCTGCTTACCTTTCTCCATTACATAGCTTATACCGACCTTACACCTAACGACTTTTCAAGCAATTCCACTGTAGCAGACTTATTTCCAATATCGGAATGAAATAAGGAAAGTCTTGCTAGAGTTGGGGCATGCTCCCGTTATCTTAATTGTTTGGTGTAAGGTGGTCAAAAAAGTCTTTTTTTCTGTCTTGGCGTTCTGACAAAATTAAATGTGTTTGATGTTAATGTAAGTTTCAAGTATTGGTTGTGAAGTCAAAAAATGTGAACATTGTCAACAACCAATGGGTGTGCTCCTTAAGCACAAGAGCCATTGCTGTTTATGGTTGCTATGGCATCACACTGAGCTACTTTTATCAGCTGATAAACACAGACCTCTGAGTACTGCCACCATTCATCTGCATGTACGGAAGAATATCGGCAACTTTCCCTTATGTACCAGCTAATGCTAGTGGTAGCTAGATAGCTTGGTTCAATTTTTTAAAACGAATCTAGTCTTAGTCTTCAAACATGATGACATTCTTTAACGTTAGGTGTGAGATGATTCCCTTTTCTTTTTTGTAAGTCTGTTTTCTTAAAGTCTTCTAGTGTGTTGTAGGCATCAGGCTATAACCATGAATGTCTATGTCAAGTTTTCTGTTTATAATGCTAGCCTGTAATATAGGATTTTACAATCCAATACATTCAAAATCAATATTCTCTGGTTCCCTTTCAGACAACTGTGACTTGCATTTCAAAGTTTCCCGAGATCGCTACAGCGGGTACCCACTGACCATTGAAGGCTTCGCTTACCTGTGGGCAGGAGCACGAGCTACACATGGTGTCACCAAGGGCCGTGTGTGTTATGAGATGAAGGTAATGAGTAATAAGTATCTTCCTCTAAAGTCAAGGTGATTTAAAGATGAGACAGCCCTGGGCTTCACACATACAACCAATTAGATGGCTGGGCCTTCTTTTCTGACAGAGCTCGATGTTGTCTGGTTAAACACTGAGCTACTGTAAACAAACTTTCTGTATACTGTGTCCACATGTGACATAATGGCCCCTGATACATGAGACAGGCTCTGTGCATTTGTTTTTGAAACAGTGGATGAGCAGCCTTTTTGTTTATTATTAACATACAGTATCTTTTTACATTTAAATAAATAACCCTTCTGTTTTTTATGTTGGTATAAGCACCATATATTTGCACTTTACTTAGTTGTTGAAAACTAACATTGTGGGAAAGATTTTAAATTCCCACACTGCCTCACCTTAAATTTAATCTAAACACACTGTAATGGAATTTAGGAGATTTTGCTTGTTGAGGGTCATTTTACATCCTTGTTTTTTTAAACTACTTTCCAATGTAATGACCTGTAATTCCTTTATGGCACTAGATATTCCCTGACAGTCTTTTCTAGGCTTGTTTTTGACCTGATTTGTCTCATGCACTTCAGGTCAATGAGGAGATTAATGTGAAGCACCTGCCCGGAAGTGAGCCAGATCCCCATGTGGTCAGAATTGGATGGTCACTCAACCACTGCAGCACTCAGCTGGGTAAGAGAAGCAATCAAGATGATGTTTGATATGAATGATACTTTTCCGCAAAATAGAGGTTTGGCCTAATATAGTAACAATGCATTTCATTCTTATTTTGTCATAGGCGAGGAGCCCTTTTCCTTTGGATATGGAGGAACAGGAAAGAAATCTGCTGACTGTAAGTTTGCAGACTTCGGTGAGAAGTTTGGTGAAAATGACGTCATCGGCTGTTACATTGTAAGTACTGGCAACAGTAATTTAATTCCATTATCTTCTTTTAGTAGCATCATATAAGGATAATTTGGAATGACTGATTTATCATCCTTCTATATATAATAATAATTAGTAATATCAAAATATTTATGGTAATAAGTTTGCACAATTCTCGTGTTTTGTCCATGTAGTTGACAGTACAGTATTAACAAGTTAAACTGATGGGGCTTTTCTATTTTAGGACTTTGACAAAGGTGACGAGGTGGAGATAGGCTTTTCCAAAAATGGAGTCTCATTGGGCGTGGCTTTCCAGACAACCAAGGAGGCACTGGAAGGCCGTGCCCTGTTCCCTCACGTCCTGGTGAAGAATTGTGCTGTTGAGTTCAACTTTGGACAGAAGCAGCCATACTTTCCCCAACCAGAGGGATACACCTACATCCACGATCTTAGCATGGAGGACAAGATCAGAGGCACTAAGGGACCTGCCAGCAAGTCTGAATGCGAGGTAGGGCAGCGCTGAAATTAGAAAACAATGTGTGGCTCTTTTTGATTACAAAGTACACACCAGCACACATGCAGTCCAAGAATGAGGTACAGTGCCTATAAAACATATTAACTTCTCCAACTTTTTCAGTGTTGGTTTTTCACTTTTATATTATAGGTCATATCGATTTAATTAGAATTCTAGGACAAGTTAAATAACATAAAATACATTTAAACTGACTTTTTTTATTGATTGTAAAAGGAACTGGTACTATGAAGTAGAATTAATTAATTTTATTTGTTCACTTGTTTCAGATCTTGATGATGGTTGGCCTGCCTGCCTGTGGAAAGACCACTTGGGCCATGAAGCATGCAGTGGCTAACCCTGAGAAGAAGTACAACATCCTGGGCACAAATGCCATCATGGACAAGATGAAGGTTGGCTTGGGACCACCCCCCCCCCCCAAAAGAACAGTCAAATAAGACAATTATGGACTATAAAACCATGTGAATATTTGTTCTGCAGGTGATGGGTCTGCGTCGCCAGAAAAACTACTCCGGGCGCTGGGATGTTCTGATCCAGCAGGCCACCCAGTGTTTGAACAGGCTGATTGAGATTGCTGCCCGCAAAAGACGCAACTACATCCTAGATCAGGTACTGCCGTCCCACCCACACTCTGCTCTGATACTCGCCACAGTCAGTCAATGTGCCCTGATGATCACTCTCTCTAATGGACTATTTATTTATCTTTCAGGGGGGCTCTGTGTATTATAGAGTAGAAGAAGCATTGATCACCCTTTTGTCACTTGCTTGTCATGTATTGTAAAAGGAAATGATTAATGGCTCTCATAAGTGACAGATATATTTGATGTTTTTATTCCTCAGTATATTTGCACTTGCTATTTCTTGTCATAATACAGTATTGTTTGTCTTGTGAATTTCAACAATGTACAAGTAAACCATGTAAAGATGTTGAGAAACAAGTAAGCTCTGACTGGTGAGTAAGAAAAACACCTTCCGTTGCTAATTTTAATAACAGAGTTGATGGCTTTTTAAAAGCTATTTTTAAGTGAGATACATGGAACTTTTGAGTGTGTTTTTTAATAAATTGACCCTGAAGGTAAGTAATGACTAACGCTTTTTAGATTTTTAGATCCTTGTGTTCAGCAAAAGTGTATAAAGGTAGGTAGGTCTGCTGGACTGGAATTTCTGTGGACACTGTGAGTATGTGCAGGTAGGTTATATTTGTTGTTGTTGTCTTGACTCGGACTAGAGTTCGTATGAAGATCAGGTAAGTCAAGGTAGGTGTGCGGGGACCCGTCACAATAGCAAGTCGTTTATGTTGCATTCTCTCATTGATAATCGTTAGGTTGGTTGTGCTAAAACAAAGTTTACTTCAGAAAAAGAGAATGGTCTGTAAAAAGTAAGAATTATCAGAGGTGTGTGGTTGATTTGTAGATGTTAATAGAAAGTAGTAGATTCTGGCGGTACTATTTTTAGGAATAATTTACCAGATTTACAGATTTTTACAATGTTGTGATATAAACGTTAATTGTGACGTTACTATAGAATTTATGCTAAAATCAATATTGTCATGTAGTTTTGAATATCTCTGGCTCAGTGTAGAAACCACTGGTTACCGTTGCTTAGACAAGGACATTGTTGTTCATTGCCGTGGTTACTTTGAATATTGTGCTGATTCAAAAAAACGTTGCTGCTGTTGAGCGGTTTACTGCTGGTGAAAGCTAGTCCTCTATTTGAATAACATGACACAACGTATGACGTTGACTTTATTCTTAACATCTGCTGTGTTTGTACTGTAGATTTGTGGCTGTTTGACTTCTGAATCTAACCCGTAAATTAGCCTAATTAGTCGTTTGTTGTTAAGATCTTGTTCTCAATTGCAACTGATGAAAATTTCAAGCACACAAGGATTTGTTAAACATCTCGATACGTTTTTGAGCGACATTTTGGCGTGCAGTGTATGCATCGGTTTATGAATATGAATCGTTTTTACAATATGACGGACCAGAGATAGTGGTTTTAAAGTGTGGCTAAGCCTGACAAATGACAGTACTGATAGAACAAGATGTAATCACAACTTTGATGCATAGATTGCATTTTATGCCCAAAAACTATGTTCCCAAATGTCCTAATGCCCTGGTATTGGCTAATACTGGGGTTACATTTTTGGTATTTGTTTTACCATGTAACCAATACAAATAATATCTCAGAATCTATTGCAAATTACAGCTTATAGCTGCCTAAATTTGCATGTGGTGGCTTTTGCGTTAACAATATATTTCCTTTATTTAATCCTATGCAAAGAATTTGAACCAGTATTCTGGTTCTGAACCTGAATTAATAAACTGAAACAATATTGATTATAAGTAATACAGCATGGTATCACACATTTTATTATCCTAACTGCAGTTCAGAGGCATAGATAATAGATTTATATTAAGAGGGTGCTCACACCTCCAATTGCTCAGAATCCAGTAATAACACTTTTTACAAGCAGTACATTGCCACTGCATGAAGACATAATTGAGTAAGCATGATAAATATGAATTTGAATACTTATTATTTTTGATTGATCGTAATCTTGTATGTCTGTTAAGTTACTGAGCGAATAAACGGTATAGTCAGTTTGAATATTTGTGGGGGTCCCTTTTTGTGTCAGTAGTTAACATTCATCAGCAGCCACTGGGCCCCTGATTGCACAGACTATAAGGTAAGTCTGTGGAGTGATGAGAGGCCATTAGAACTTGAGTAAAAGCGTAGACTGATATCCAAGCCAAACCTCTCTCACTTCATTATTACAGGGTTCCAGCTTCCTTCCAGTGGAAAGCCATAACAAGTAAACAATAACAAACAAGCTTCTACTTCTTTCTTGTCACCATTGCTAGACAAATGTATATGGATCAGCAAGGAGACGAAAAATGCGTCCTTTTGAAGGTTTTCAACGCAAGGCTATTGTAATTTGTCCCACGGACGAGGATTTTAAAGAACGAACATTAAAGCAAACCAATGAGCAGGGGAAGGATGTGCCCGATCATGCTGTTTTAGAAATGAAAGGTAGGAATGCTGTGGAACAAAAACAAATAAAACACCAGATCTACTTTTTACTTTTCTATATGTTGTCTCTAAAAATCAAACTTGGAAGATGCCCCCTCCCCTCCCCCCTTCCTCCATCATAGCCTTTGGCCAGATATCAGACCTGGACATTTTTTTAAACAGCCAACATGAATTTGATTCTTTTTTTATTTTTGCCCTCTATCTGTCATCCGCCATACAGCTTACTTCTAATGCACTGCAAACTGAGACATGGTCCTGGTTGAGGGCATGTAATATAATAGTGCTATTATTGCACAATTTGCTTTCCTTAAAAGGATGTTTCCAAATAGCAAACTTACAAGCAGTCACATGCTGAAGTTGTTGGAAGTTAATTTGTAACAGCATTACATCAGCTGTCCTTGGTTTGCAGTGCTGTTTCCTCTTCTCACCAACCTTCTAGTTGTCCTTTTTGTGCCCCTCCCCACCTCTACTGAACTACCTCTCCTTTGTCAGCGTAAACAAATGTTTCCTCCATGTTCCCCTGGAGCTGATGTTTGTTCCCTTTACCTTGTCATCTGCTTTCATCTATCTGCTCTTAGTTTCTCTATGATTTCACCTGCCACTGTATGGTTGTAATTATTTTCCATTTTGTCTTCCGGTGGTGTGGCTGCTCTGGTCCTCACTACAACCCCCTACCCCTCTCTTTCTCTCTCTGCCTCTCCATCCGTCTCTTGCTGGATGGGCTGTCTGTCTCTCCTCCTGTGGTCATGCCTGTCACTCTCCAAGCCAACTTTACTGTCCCAGAAGCTTGCGACTTCCTGGAGGCCGTGACGTTCATTGAGCTGCAGCGCGAGGAGGCTGAAACTCTGCTGAAGCAGTACAATGAGGAGGGCCGCAAGGCTGGCCCGCCCCCTGATAAACGCTTTGACAACAGGCAGGGCGGGTTCCGTGGCCGTGGCGGCGGTAGCTTCCAGCGCTACGACAGTCGTGATGGATCCCGTGGTGGCTACCAGAACCGCGGTGCGGATGGAAGCAGTGGATACAGAGGAGGTAAGCGGAGCTGTCGTATGCCTCATACTTTATATTTATCGCTTAGTTCTGTAATTTGAATGTAATGTATGAGAGGCAAAACTAAGGCTAGTATGTCGTTCACAGTCAAGTTATGTATATTGTTGTAACATTTTTGTTTATTTAGCAGGCTACAGTCGTGGTGGCTATAGCCAGAACCGCTGGGGCAGCAGCTACCGCGACGGAGGCTCTGATGCACGCGCTGGATATAGCCGCAGCCAGCCGTCTGGAGGAAGCTACAGCCGCCCGGCCCCTTACACCAAGCCATACAGCCAGGTAATTAACGGGAGCTGTCATGTATACAGTTCAAGAAAAAACAAATGTAATTGTAGATAATTGAATTGTCCTGAACCTTTTGCACCTCCAGGGTTACAGCCAGAGCTACAATCAAGGCTACAACCAGGGCAGCTACAACCAGAATTACTACAGCAACTACAGTCAGTACCCGGGATACAGCCAGAGCTACAGCCAGACACCTGCCACTGCACAGACGTACAACCACCATCAGCAACAGCCACAGCAGCAGCCACAACAGCAGGCACAACAGCCACAGCAGCAGCCACAGAGCTACAACCAGCAATATCAGCAGGTAGTCAATGATGAGAGAGCTCTCAGTGGACATAGATCTGTGCTTGGCTAGGTTATTAGAACCCCAGTGGGGTAAAAGGCCAGACAGCAACAGTGGCTTGGTTAGCTTGATTGTAGTTACAATAGAGCTCTATGGTAACTCAGTTTTATAAAGGTAAAGTTTCCATGTCAGAAAAAAGTCAATCAAAACAACTTTAAAATTCAATTTTTCTATGCTGTAAATCAGAGTTGGCCACTGCCCTACACAAACTATTTAAAGGCACCTTAAACGCCAGCAGGTGTTTTAATGTTTGACACTCATAAGATAGACATGGGTTGGAGTATTGCTTCGGAAAATGATCCACTGTGCCAAGGAAGGTGCAAAAATAGAAGAGCATGGTCCGTTTGTAAAATGTAAACATGTTCTCATTGTTGCACTTGCTTTCTGTTTCTCCATCCAGTATGCTCAGCAGTGGCAGCAGTACTACCAGAACCAGAACCAGTGGAACCAGTATTACAGCCAGTACGGCAACTACCCTGGACAGGGCAGCCTAGGCTCATCTTCTGGTTCCCAGTAGCTTCGCTTCGCATTTGTACCTGCATCCACCTGTGTCCTAAACACTCTGACCTCTGCATCAAATTGATTTTGTACAGTCTCACATTAAGTCCCCCAATCCTAACTCTCTCTGTCCGGGTTAACACGGTAGCCTTCATTCCTTACCAATCAATGTACACAGAAACTGTACACAGTTTCTTTTCATTTTTTTTACTGAATGAAGTCTTACTCTAAGCAGTGACTGTGAGGTGGTAGATGATAGGTATCAAAACATTTAATGAATGTTATCTATTATGCATTTAATGTGGATGTCTGTTGAACTGCAAAGTCCACATTTCCTACAGATTGAAGAGTTAATTGTATATTCCTAGGATGCATAGTGTGAAAATGTGTCAGGGCAGGAAAATACAGCAAGGCCTGAATAATTTTGCTTGTTTTGAGAAGCTTAACAAAGAACAAAATGCATGCTTTTTACCTTCACAGCCCTTTCCTCTGTCTTGCTTTTTACTTTTCAGTTCCTGTGTGATTACACCAATAGAATTCAAACATTATGAAACATTTTTTTTTATAGGTGTTGATACTGTAGTATTTAAGCGTTAATCCAGTCTTTGATTGAGAGGAATATTTTGCCACTCTTGAGTAGTTGTATGTGCAGTTTTTTTTATCCCTTTGTGATTGCTGTTCATTGAGTCCAGTAGTTAATTCTAGTTGTCAAACTCATTTTTTTTCTACCAGAAAATGAAAATCTGATGACCAGTTACCCAAGCTGTCTTCTTGTCTTTATACAATAAATGCAATTGTATACGCCTGGAGATGTTGATCTTTTTTCTGCCAAACACAGAACATACTGCATGATGTATCATTGTTGGTGTATCTTTCTTATTTTCAACAACAATGACATTGTGGACAAAGGACAAAACAAAGAAGCATTTAGCTAAAAAAAATATGCCAATTCTGTAGCATGTGTTAAGTTCCAGTGCAGTCCTGCTGAACCTTGAATGAACTGTTGGAGATCTTTGAAAGTCCAAAAATGTTGTCAGGGCAGGAAATAAACGTTTTCCGCTGCTAGTTGCGGGGGTTTATGGAGTAGACTTCACAAGCTCCTTTCACAATTACCAACCAAATTAGGGTTGGGTGATTTGGACAAAGTCAATATATGTAATAAAACATTTTGTTGTGTCTATAAAAATCCAATATTGCTATTAAAAAAGAGCTTTACATGTAATTTACATGTTTGTAAGATAAGCTTTGTTGTTTGGTCCTAACCAGAGACGTTAAAGGAACATTACACACGGTATAGCAACTTCTATTGGTTGACAAATTGTCTCATGTCTTCTTATCACCTAACCCAAAGTCAAACAAATGGCAATTATGAAATTGGTTTGCAAGCTTACTTTCCAAATTCATGAACAGAGTTGTCACATAGCTTCCAAAGTTAAAATTGAAAATGTTAGTGTTAATTTCCTACCCTGCATTTATTATGTGTAAATAGGACGAGGAAACCCTTATGTCTGTCTTATGACCTTATGGATTGAGGTTGAATCTTAGCACCAAAGAACCAAGGCACCTGTTCTACAAACAAAATGAGGTGTTCATAAATTACAGTAGTACAATCAATGTTTGAAGCATTCACAATTAGCCAAACTAACAATAATGACAAATACAAAAAAATAAAAACATGACATGACCACACTTGAAACACGAGGGAGTCCATAGTTGCTGGCATTCTTATATGAATGGCAAGTAAATCTCATCAGTTGGAAACAGGTTTGTAAGAAATGTGGTGGTGCCTGAATGTTTTTGTCCATGGGGGGGGGGAGAGATGTTACAAATTGGAGTTCTCAGTCGGGCTCTCTGCTCTTGTCTTTGTAGAGATGCAGCTCCTCCATTTTCTCCTGCAAGAAGGAACCGGGCATGGAGCAGCCTCTGGTCCTCTGTGGCAGTGTGTTGACCTGTAAATAGGAAAGACAAATTAAGAAAATTGTTTTAGAACTCAGGAACAATATTTTATTGTGGGAATTTATTTTTTTTCTTGTGATGTATCTGCAGAGAAAATAGTCCTTTAACAACTGTTGACAGTGTTGTCTCTGAGTTATCCTGAGACAAGAGGTTTCTTTTTTTTTTAAGATTATATTTTGGGGCTTTCCCCTTTATTTGATAGTGACAGTAGAGAGACAGGAAAGGGGGAGAGAAAGTGAGGGGATGACACACTCTTACTGGGGGCCCAACAAAAAGGTGTTTCTATAGAGAAACTTTGTCTTTTGAATTTGTCATATGTAAAATGCAATAGTATTTACCCCCTTTGTACTTTAATTTATTTATTTATTTTATTTTGAATTAATTAAATAAAACGGTATGTTTGGCGTTGGGGGTGAGTTATCAGAGGCTATTTTAAACTTTATCACAACTTGTGCTATGAAAATCCTTTGAAAAATTGCTATAATCATGCAATAATTCTACACATAGTGGCTTTAAATGATTGTAAAAAAAAAAGTCTTTTACTGTGTAAGTACACCAGTGGAATTTAAACAGATTTTACAGTGTGTACAGTGTCAACATCTTCAGGAAAATTACAGTAAGGTGAGTAATTTAAAGTAGTACATTTAAACTCCAGACAGCCAGTATTGGTGTTTGACTGATCTTTTATTAGCGCCTATAGTAGCACCTGAAAGGGAGTCACAGCTGGAACTCTTACTGTGTAGCGTCTCTACCGTGGAATGACCCCACACGGAGTCACTCTAGAACTTTGCACTGACACACTGATATGGCTTCAGTTGCTGAGGTCATGAGCATTAGTAAAACTAAGCTACAAAAAACAGAAAAGAATGAGAAACTGTGGCCTGCACTCACGTCCTGTCTGACCTTTCTCTCTGGGGAAGCATGTACAAGAGAGTTGTGGTGGTTTCCCTTCTTGTCCTTTTTCTCAGGTGTCCACACTCCAGGATCTGTCTGAGTGGAGCGGTCCGACAGCGTTGAATCACCGGTGTTATTTTTCCAAGGAGAGGTGCCTTGGTTATTTTCTGTGTCGTTACATTGGGGGAAAACAAAGGCCTCCTCCTCTGAGCCTGACAGGGAACAATGAGCCATTAGTGTGTTGGGTTTGAGGTCATTTAATAAGAAGGGAATTTTCATGCGTTGTGTTCTGCATATGATAGAGAAAGGTCGTACTCCAGTTATTGCCCTTGGTTCTTAAGTCGGGGGCCGGGGTGCACGGGCAGGACCCAGTTGTGTTTTTGTGTTTCTTCAAACACTCTATTCCCACCAGATCTCTACAGTGTCTGTGACAGTTTATTCCACAGTCTGCGAGACAGAAAAAACATGTTAAGAGAAGCACTGCTACCTAAAGGATCAGTTCAGTCAAACTATAAAAGGTCTGTTGATTCAAAGCTTTGAGGACCACAAAATAAATGTATTTCACATAGCAGGGTGGCAGCAAAACTCTCAGAGAAAGGTACCTCAAAACCTGGACCAAAATATGAGTGAG
>JAQOOF010000292.1:0-37970 GCA_029931835.1 Etheostoma nigrum
TAGCTGTCTGGATTTAACCTGCAGAGATCTGAGGACCAGGTAACCATAGTCCTCAGATTGGACAGATAGTCTAGCTAGCTGTCTGGATTTACCCTGCAGAGATCTGAGGACCAGGTAACCATAGTCCTCAGATTGGACAGATAGTCTAGCTAGCTGTCTGGATTTAACCTGCAGAGATCTGAGGACCAGGTAACCATAGTCCTCAGATTGGACAGATAGTCTAGCTAGCTGTCTGGATTTACCCTGCAGAGACCGAATTCAGCCGGGGGTTAGATCGCTGACACAGAGACGTAGGACGGGGATGGACATCTGGCTGAATGTCCAGCAGAACGGGAGCAATCCTGGAAGTGGAACGTCGTGGATATAGACCACATCAACAGAATTACTAAACCACCTACTAACACCTCTAAAACATAGCTAGACTCAAAGGACTCATGTCTCAACAGGACTTAGAGAAACGTGTTCATGCCTTTGTTTTTAGATAGACTTGTTTTTAGATCACTGTAACAAGTCTTTGTAAATTAAAAAAAAAAAAAGTCAAATCAGGCAACTGTAGTGTATTCAGAATGCTGCTGCCCGAGTCCTCAAGACATTTCAACACTGCAGATGTTGAGATGTTAGCTTCATATCACAATATCGATACAATATCGATATATTGCCCAGCCCTAGTGGATATTGTTTATACACTACTTTAATCTACCCCGTTTAAACCTGTGTGCTCGCTTGCTAACTAGTCTTCATGCATGACTGCAACATGTAGCGTTCATTTGATCAAATCATAATTTCAATTCCTTGAAATTATTTGAGCTGGGGCGGCCTCTAGCTCACCCAGTAAGAGCGTGCGCCCCCATGTAGGCTGAGTCCTTTGCAGCGGCCCGGGTCCGACCTGCGGCCCTTTGCTGCGTGTCATCCCCTCATCCCACCTTTCCTGTCTGAATTGTGCTCTATAAAACAAATGGCCTTACCTTACCAAGGGGATACTGACAATAATCTAACATTTTCCTACTATGAAAACAAGAGGACGTATGGAAATGTGTGTTTTTGTATAAATGTTTATGTATCATGAGCCCCAGGGACATACCATAGACTCGAGATGCTCCTGCAGGCTGATGTACCAGGACTTCTTCACAGACGTGATGCCGTCACTGAAGGCCTCTTTGCGCCTCCACAGGATCTCATCGGGGATCAGGTTGAGGTCTTTGAAGGAGTCCCGTAGAAGATGCTTCTCCACCCCGTGCTGCGTAGACAGGACAACGCTGTTATTACAAGGCAACGCTGGAACACTAAGCGTGCATTCACACTTTTTCAAGGCCAATGCTGATTATTATTATGATTATTAATAGCAGTTATTGAAAACAATATGCATTTACAATGGAAATGAAAATCTTTACAGAGCAGTAGACGAGCCAACCTTAGACCACTTTTAATTCATTACATTTATCAGTTATTGGGTAAATAAAACGCTGACCCAGATCATCTGATAATCAGCCAGGGAACCGGTTTATTCCCTAATCCACCCAGCCAGCGGCAGCCATCACATGATGCTGCATCACCTTTCCATTCATTTTAATCAGTGGTAGTGTAGTTTAGGCTGCAGCGGGGGGTGCAGCATGTGTGCAGGCGATTCATCTTGTAGAGAAACGCAACCCCGCGCCACGCTGCCGTGGCCCATGATGTGTGTTCTGAGGAGGAGTGAGAGTCCCGAACAGGAAACAGGAAACATCCCTGCTGCTATCGCTGCCACAAGACAAGTTTTAAAAGACCAAACACAAGCTGAGAACTGTCAACGAGTTTGTGGAACAGCTGACTGTTGCCTCTGTCCCTCCGTCTCTTTCTCCGTCATGAGAAGCTGCCTTCAAGTGCGGTTGGAAACATCGAGATCTATAAATGATCTGCTGGAAAACAGTAACTTTGAAATATAAAGTCTACTTTTGCTACATTGAGTGGTAAAAGAACACAACAGGACGCCACACAAATGGGTTGTATAATGACACGACCCTGCGGAGAAATGCGGGATTGTTTTTTTTCCAGTTATGAACGTGTCCTAACACCAAAGATGGCTTCATGTCTTGGGCGGTGAAATAAAGAGTGGTTTAACAGCTGTAAGATGAACTGACCTTAGGGGTCCTCATGTCCTCAGGCAGAGACAGGTAGTAAGCTGTGAATCTGTGGTCCAGGAAAGGCACTCGGATTTCCAGCCTGAGAAATAAAAAGGAACATCAATATGTTATGGAATATCTAGATATATGTGCTGTATTTATATTTATATAATTTATATAATAGTTGTGTATATTCTGTACGTTATGGCAATAAAAGAGGAGAATGAAGAACAATCCTAGTTTGTTTTCATGGGAATGTGGATCTTTCAGATCAATTTGAGGAGTGCCTATTGTTAGCATTTTCCACATTGTATGGCGTCATGCAGTGTGGGACTCGCACTGGTCTGGTCTTGGTCTCAACTTGGTCCCCTCATAGTCTTGGGGCCCTACACCCGGCGCAGTGCGAAGCGCGATGCAAGTGTCTTTGCTGTTAATTTCACATCCAGCTCCCACTTCAATTAAATAGCAAAAGCTTACATAGTTAAAATAGGGCGCTTGGTCTTGTCTCAGTCTCTGTTCTTGGTAATGACTTGGTCGTGGTTTAGGTGGTCTTGACTACAACACTGTTAATAAGTTATATTTACAATGTCAGTCCATTATATCGGTTTTTCAGCCCCATTGATTAGGTGACTTCTGAAGCCTAAATAAAGCAGACTATTTTTGAGTGCAGGGGTTCAGGGGGCCTGTTGATATTTTCACTGAACCAACCACAAATGTAATGTTTGAAGTAAGATATTGGCAGATCAATCCCACAATGTAATAGAGCTCAACCAATTCATAGATCAATTAGTCAATCAACAGAAAATAAATGGGCAACATAGTATAATTAGGCAAAAGGGCTGATTCATTGCCGGATCCTGTTTTTAAAATTTGCCCAGAAGAGACTACACATCTTCTGCTGGTTTATGATTGATGGACACATTGCAGTGGATGTGACTAGTGATGGCGGTGGCGTTACCCGTGTGCAGCAGTGGTGCGATCAGCACGGAGGACATCAAACAGGTAGAGTTCCTTCATCAGGCGAACGCTGTCCTCTGCAGCTGCTTTGGGAGTTGGAGCCTGGAAGAGGAACACAACACTGTCAGAACCCATACTAAAACGACAAGAAAGCCTCTTTCAAACATGCACACCACTCTGCCACTGTACTATGTTGGTCTCATGTCTGAAGAAGGATCCGAGTCACGTTGACTATATTCCCTTCGCTGTGGGATCGGTGCAGAAGTGGTTTTAAAGGGAATATCTTTTTATTTGTACTAATTATTTGAATATACTACTATATGTTGTCATCTACTGAATATTAACAAGGTATTCCCATGCAAAATGCTTACCTTGCAAAAATAAAATAAAAAATAAAAACATTTCTCAATCTTTTCATTCAGATTCAGAAGTAGTGAGTTGTTGTGGAGGACTTGCCTTGTGGAAGTAAATGTATCCCTGGGTCAGCTCATCAGCACCCTCTCCAGAGAAGATCACCACACTGTCCGACTTCTCCCTGATGTACTTTGAAACCAAGTACATCCCTACAGCGGAAGAAAAAGAAAACAAGTGTTTAACTCTCCGGAGTCCTTATGTTTTCTCGCCTCGCAGGTTTCCTTTGACTGTGGTGGCACCTGGATGGTAACAGTGCAGGGCATACCAGGGCTCAACACCCTGGTATGCCCTGCACTGTTACTACGATTATTAATAGTCATTGTTCTCTTATCTTTATTGGTACTTTAACTGCCACTGTTCATCATGCCAACTGCTATAATTATTAAGGCTGTCTCAAATTTCAAATTAAATAAGGAATAACCGATGCTGCCACGCCCCCATGTCAAGTCTGGTTGGCTTGCCAAGCGTAAAAAAAGACACGTGTAGCCTACTCGAGGTAGCCCATTTCCTGATTGATACCACCACCACCACTCCAGTGGAGGCGCTCTCCTCCTCAAAAGCTACAGACTCAGAGATGGCACATACTAAGGAAAGCTCATAGTGGGACTGGCTCTAGTGGCTGGAATTCTGGACCAAGGCTGGATTTTGGGAAAGAGACTTCACATACAGTATTAGGGGACCACTAAGGTCTATATAAAAGAGACTTCAGATACAGAATTAGGGACCACTAAGGTCTATATAAAAGAGACTTCAGATACAGTATTAGGGGACCACTAAGGTCTATATAAAAGAGACTTCAGATACAGTATTAGGGGACCACTAAGGTCTATATAAAAGAGACTTCAGATACAGTATTAGGGGACCACTAAGGTCTATATAAAGAGACTTCGGATACAGTATTAGGGACCACTAAGGTCTATATAAAGAGACTTCAGATACAGTATTAGGGACCACTAAGGTCTATATAAAAGAGACTTCAGATACAGTATTAGGGACCACTAAGGTCTATATAAAAGAGACTTCAGATACAGTATTAGGGACCACTAAGGTCTATATAAAGAGACTTCAGATACAGTATTAGGGGACCACTAAGGTCTATATAAAGAGACTTCAGATACAGTATTAGGGGACCACTAAGGTCTATATAAAGAGACTTCAGATACAGTATTAGGGACCACTAAGGTCTATATAAAGAGACTTCAGATACAGTATTAGGGGACCACTAAGGTCTATATAAAAGAGACTTCAGATACAGTATTAGGGACCACTAAGGTCTATATAAAGAGACTTCAGATACAGTATTAGGGGACCACTAAGGTCTATATAAAAGAGACTTCAGATACAGTATTAGGGGACCACTAAGGTCTATATAAATAGACTTCAGATACAGTATTAGGGGACCACTAAGGTCTATATAAAGAGACTTCAGATACAGTATTAGGGGACCACTAAGGTCTATATAAAAGAGACTTCAGATACAGTATTAGGGACCACTAAGGTCTATATAAAGAGACTTCAGATACAGTATTAGGGGACCACTAAGGTCTATATAAAAGAGACTTCAGATACAGTATTAGGGGACCACTAAGGTCTATATAAAAGAGACTTCAGATACAGTATTAGGGACCACTAAGGTCTATATAAAGAGACTTCAGATACAGTACTAGGGGACCACTAAGGTCTATATAAAAGAGACTTCAGATACAGTATTAGGGACCACTAAGGTCTATATAAAAGAGACTTCAGATACAGTATTAGGGACCACTAAGGTCTATATAAAGAGACTTCAGATACAGTATTAGGGGACCACTAAGGTCTATATAAAAGAGACTTCAGATACAGTATTAGGGGACCACTAAGGTCTATATAAAGAGACTTCAGATACAGTATTAGGGACCACTAAGGTCTATATAAAGAGACTTCAGATACAGTATTAGGGGACCACTAAGGTCTATATAAAAGAGACTTCAGATACAGTATTAGGGGACCACTAAGGTCTATATAAAAGAGACTTCAGATACAGTATTAGGGACCACTAAGGTCTATATAAAGAGACTTCAGATACAGTATTAGGGACCACTAAGGTCTATATAAAGAGACTTCAGATACAGTATTAGGGGACCACTAAGGTCTATATAAAAGAGACTTCAGATACAGTATTAGGGGACCACTAAGGTCTATATAAAGAGACTTCAGATACAGTATTAGGGGACCACTAAGGTCTATATAAAAGAGACTTCAGATACAGTATTAGGGACCACTAAGGTCTATATAAAAGAGACTTCAGATACAGTATTAGGGACCACTAAGGCCTATATAAAGGCACCATGTCATGGGACCTTTAACACCAATATTTAGTGGCAAAATATATTGTTATGTCTACAAAATTATTTTAGATATAGTATAAGTTCAAGTTCAAGTCACCACTACCTCTAGTGATACACTGCACACGGGCGTGCAGAGTACTACTTTATATTATGGGGTCTGGAGATCCTTTTTCTTTTTGAGCGGGAAATCTATTCTTGGGACATGTTTGTGTCTACTGTTTCAACTGTTCAATGGTGTGTTTGAATTCTGCATTAGCAAAACACAAAAAAGACGTTAATGTCAAGCCCTGCCCACGCTGGGCCACTCAAGGGTGGCTTCTGGGCCGCTTGTAGGCCGCGGGCCACCAGTTACATAGGCCTGTCCTACTGCATCATGCTTTTCTAGCTATTCGGACCCGCAATCTTTTGTGCAGGCACATTGTTATAAAGAAGTAGAATGTACCAAGTGTATGCATCCTGCATGCAAGAGTAGGTACTTTGAGAGGGCAGCTGCTGTACATTCTCAGGGTTTTCCCATTATAAGTTTTAGGTGCAGCCAGGGCTGTAGTACTCGAGTCCGGTCTTGGACTCGAGTCCGGACTCAAGACCATTTTTCTATGGACTCTGACTTGTCTCGGACTAGATAGTATTTGGACTCAGACTTGTCTCGGACTCGGCCACTGGTCTTGCCAAATATGGCTTTAGGTCTGGACCGAGTCCAGGTGTCTTTATTATGTTGATGATAATATTGGAGGGAAAGTGAAACACAATCCAGGTGGGGATATTGTTCGTTTTTTTACAAGTTTAGACAGCTAGCTAACGCTACTCCAATGTTTGCTAACTTTAGCGCACCAGCGTTAGCCTAGCTTACTAGGTAAATATTACGGCTGCCTTCGGAGTTTCCTATATCTGCGTCCACGTTGTCAACATAAGACCTGTGGCGTTAGTGTTCCTGTTGAGCCATCATTTTATTACATGAAATAAGCTTTGCTCTTACGACATGGGTGGGTTTTTGTTACGTTATAAAAAAAGCTAACTGGCTATAGATAGCCCGTTTGTATGCTAGCGGACATTAGCTAACGTTGCCAAGCCAGCTGTGTGTGTGTGTGTGTGTGTGTGTGTGTGTGTGTGTGTGTGTGTGTGTTCCCTAAACAACTTCTTCCTGATGGAATTATTTTAAAATTTAAAGAACATATGTTAAATTACATTCTGTTCATTGTTGTTTAACCAAACTTTAATGTTTTCTGAAAATACAAGTATTTATACATGTATAAATACATGTATAATTACATCTATTTCCTATTAACCCACATCCAAATAACAATAGAATACAATATTTTTTAGGGAAGGCTACACACTGTAATACTGGTCACTTCATTTCTACACTACATCTTGAGTGAAGCTATGTTGTCATTTAGTTGTTCAAATGCTCAGTACTAGTACCTACTGTAACAGTAGCAGTTCTAATGCTCAGTACTAGTACCTACTGTAGCAGTAGCAGTTCTAATGCTCAGTACTAGTACCTACTGTAGCAGTTCTAATGCTCAGTACTAGTACCTACTGTAGCAGTAACAGTTCTAATGCTCAGTACTAGTACCTACTGTAGCATTTCTAATGCTCAGTACTAGTACCTACTGTAACAGTAGCAGTTCTAATGCTCAGTACTAGTACCTACTGTAGCAGTAGCAGTTCTAATGCTCAGTACTAGTACCTACTGTAGCAGTTCTAATGCTCAGTACTAGTACCTACTGTAGCAGTAGCAGTTCTAATGCTCAGTACTAGTACCTACTGTAGCAGTAGCAGTTCTAATGCTCAGTACTAGTACCTACTGTAGCAGTATCAGTACTAATGCTCAGTACTAGTACCTACTGTAGCAGTATCAGTACTAATGCTCAGTACTAGTACCTACTGTAGCAGTTCTAATGCTCAGTACTAGTACCTACTGTAGCAGTTCTAATGCTCAGTACTAGTACCTACTGTAGCAGTAGCAGTTCTAATGCTCAGTACTAGTACCTACTGTAGCAGTAGCAGTTCTAATGCTCAGTACTAGTACCTACTGTAGCGGTTCTAATGCTCAGTACTAGTACCTACTGTAGCAGTTCTAATGCTCAGTACTAGTACCTACTGTAGCAGTATCAGTACTAATGCTCAGTACTAGTACCTACTGTAGCAGTTCTAATGCTCAGTACTAGTACCTACTGTAGCAGTTCTAATGCTCAGTACTAGTACCTACTGTAGCAGTAGCAGTTCTAATGCTCAGTACTAGTACCTACTGTAGCGGTTCTAATGCTCAGTACTAGTACCTACTGTAGCAGTTCTAATGCTCAGTACTAGTACCTACTGTAGCAGTAGCAGTTCTAATGCTCAGTACTAGTACCTACTGTAGCAGTATTGTATATGTAGCTATTATGAGTTATCACCATATGATATCAGGGGAATGGCTCTACTCATAAATCCTGGGTGTTCTGACACGGTTTTTGCTTTTATATCAACAAATAACCCAAATTGATTGTCTTGATACTGTCATGCATAAGACCTTTTTTTATGTCCTGGACTCGGTCTTGACTTGGACTCTAACCTTTTTGAACTCAGTCTTGTCTTGGACTCAAACCGCTTTGGACTCAGTCTTGACTTGGACTCGACTAGTCTTGGTCTCGACAAAGGTGGTCTTGACTACGGCCCTAGGTGCAGCACCAAATCTGTTCTGGGCAGCAACTAAGCCGGATGAATGAAGACTTTTCTCAGATCTAATGATTGTAGTCTGACTTCTTTAGTTTTAAGTTTCCAATGTTTTAAGACACAGATATGGTAATAATAAAAAAATTTAATCGATTCTCAGATGCATTGCGATTCTCTCTAGAATGACTCGATGCTCAATTCTGATAAGTTAATAATCAATTATTAAAACTTACTATCTCAAGACATGTACAATTCATAAAATAACCCGAAAAGTTACCAAGCTCATTTCTTTTTATCGTGTGATTAATTGACTTATTGACTATCGCGACAAGCCTACTAAGAATCCAATTCTCCACCTTTAAACATGACGGAGCCTCATTACAACTTGTGTGTGACGAATACTGCATATGTCAAAATCTAACAAACTCAGATTTGTATATTTTTTTTAAATCACGCATGGAAATGTATATACAAAAATTGTTGCATTGAGATGCATCGATAATTGGTTTAGAATCGAATCGTTGGCCTCTGAATCGGAAGGTGCCCAGAGAATCCCACCCCCTAGTAATAATAACGGTCCAAAATGATGTGAAAAAGAGACCCAAAACTACGACAAAGAGACACAAACTGACGCCAGATGAGCACAGAGACCCAAAACAACCCCAAAGAAAACTAATGACCAAAAAGAGACACAACATAAAGAAACCCTTGTGATTTCAAACTCAGCCTAGGTTTACTGGCGTGCTCCACCCCACACTCACCCACAGAGGCTCGTATGGTGGTGATGTCATAGGTCTCCAGGTGAAAGATGACTTCATCTACAGCTTGGATGCCTTCTTCTGCACTGAAGTTCACCTCGTGGTGTTCGCTGCCGATGTGAGTTGACACCTGACAAACAAAGAACCGCAAACTGACTGAAAACTCCATGTTAGGCCTCTTAACCCAACCCTCACTGCTCACACATTTTCTATTGGGTTACTATTTTGTTGAATGATCTGGAATATTGTAGCTACTTTGTCGTCTTTTAATTGAGAGGGAGGGGAACATTTTTTTGGCTGGGGGGAAACCGGAGCACCTGGAGAAAACCCCACTCAGACACGGGGAGAACATCAAAACTCCATAGGGAAAGGCCCGGGGCGAAGGGGGTTCGAACCCTGCACCTTCTTGCTGGGAGCCCACCGTGCTGCTGTCAAGTTATGGCCAATTATGTGAAGTATTAAAGATGCTGCCAGGGAACACATTCTGTGAACGCCTTCTAACGAAAAGGGACTGACCTTGCGGGCAGCTATGATGTCTGGACTGTCCTCTGCCCCGATGGAAAAGGTCTGGATGGGATACTTCAGCTTCTCCTCCTTGGCCAGCTTCACCAGGGTAGCAGCAACCAGACTCGAGTCCAGACCACCTGAAGCATCGAAAACATGACTGAGGATCATCATCACATCAATAACTAAATATCTAAATTCAGGATAAGCTGATGTAAACATAAATACTAATGATATAGTCTTTCTGGTGAGCTGCAAGCTCTGTTCCATTTCCTCTCTGTGAACTTTTTTATTTGGTCCTGGGATGTGTTGCTATGTATCGGTGTATTGTTTAATTGTTTAAATATAAATAAAATAAAAATATTTGATCACAAAAAAAAATGCACCCTGGTGCATTCTTACCATTGTTGGTCATGTGTTTTCTGTATGTGTTTCACATTAGCATTAAGCCATCCATGCCCCAGTGCTGCGAGGAAGGTCTGGCCAATGCGAGAGCCAATCAGCTACCGGAGCTGTTTGACTACAAAGATGGCAGATATTTAAACTACCTGACAGAAGACAGCCAATTCTTCTGCTGGCCATGAGACGTTTCCTCACAGCATTCTCAAACAGGGCCCTGATGTTGCCTTTTACCGTTTCCTCATCAAAACCTGTGGACACATCAGTTTTATTGTAAACAAAATGTTTGACGATATGAACACCTGTTAATAACAGGGCTGCACCATATGAGGAAAATATGCGATAAGGGATAATGTTTTTGAATTTTGCAATAAACAAATATATATATATATATATATATATATATACACACACATACACACACACACACACATACACTGTATAGTGTTCTCAGTTCTGCTGCTCTCTGTGTTCTGCTAAAATACAACAAACTGTTTGCAAATGAAAGGAAAATATTTCTAACCTTTTATCGAACAAATTGAACATTGCATTGAATATAATGGCACCACTAAAATAAAGGATAACAGCTAGATTTTAAAGTGTAGTTTTCTACTGAATCGTATTTGGCGATATGTCACAGCGTTTTGAGAAATGGTTATTTGGCCAGTTGATATTGCGATGACAACACACACAAAAGAGAAATGATACACATGCGTAGCTCTAGTTAGCAATGAACAGTTTCATACTTGTAGGCAGTCTCTCCACAAGGTCGTAGATGGCATGAGCGGGCTCGGTGGTGCAGCAGTGAAAGCGCTCCATTTGAAGGGACCGAACTTTGCCGTTCGGCTTCAAATCAAAGACCTCAAAGTGCCCCGGGGGAAAGGGAATGATGTTGGCCGGGGTCGACATGGGATGGGTAAGGTCAGTAAGTCCTGAGGTCCGAATAACAACAAAGTTAAGCAAGACTAAAGCTTTAAAAACACTTCTCACTTCTAGGAGGGGGTTTTAAACCTTCCCATCACCTTTGGCTTCTGAGCACACCGCAAGAAATCCATCGTCTGTCAGGAGTCGGAATAAAGGCCGGACACCGTACGTGTCTCTTCCCAGAAATACTTTTTTGTTGGCAGTGTCCAGCAGAATGAAAGCAAAGACACCATCCAGGAGAGAAGCCATCTTCTGGATGCCAAAGCGGTCATACAGATGGAGCAGAATCTCACCGTCCACTTTGGTCTGATGATCAAAGCCAAACTCCATCTGGAGCTGAAGGGAAATCGGAGAAAGAGACAAGGTTATTTAAGGTGTCCCGGGTTTCTTCACATAAACGTTCATACCTCTCTTATGACACTGGATCAAACCTAAATTCACATTGTTGTGCCATGGGCGGAGTTTGGTTCTCTCCATACCTAAAGCTGATTTTATCATTCTGTCACTTGGCTTGTTCAGGAAGAAGTAAGTAGGTAAGAGCAAACGCAGATGATTTATTGAAACAACCCCACCAACTGAAACAATGTATTCATACTTAAGAATAATGTGAATAAATTACAGCTGAATAAAGGAAGGAACAGTAGGTAAGGACTACTAGCCAGTCAGAAGCAGAGTATGAGGGTCCTGACAGTACCTAGGTAAGGACTACTAGCCAGTCAGAAGCAGAGTATGAGGGCCCTGACAGTACCTAGGTAAGGACTACTAGCCAGTCAGAAGCAGAGTATGAGGGTCCTGACAGTACCTAGGTAAGGACTACTAGCCAGTCAGAAGCAGAGTATGAGGTCTCTGACAGTACCTAGGTAAGGACTACTAGCCAGTCAGAAGCAGAGTATGAGGTCCTGACAGTACCTAGGTAAGGACTACTAGCCAGTCAGAAGCAGAGTATGAGGGCCCTGACAGTACCTAGGTAAGGACTACTAGCCAGTCAGAAGCAGAGTATGAGGGTCCTGACAGTACCTAGGTAAGGACTACTAGCCAGTCAGGAGCAGAGTATGAGGTCCTGACAGTACCTAGGTAAGGACTACTAGCCAGTCAGAAGCAGAGTATGAGGGCCCTGACAGTACCTAGGTAAGGACTACTAGCCAGTCAGGAGCAGAGTATGAGGGCCCTGACAGTACCTAGGTAAGGACTACTAGCCAGTCAGAAGCAGAGTATGAGGGCCCTGACAGTACCTAGGTAAGGACTACTAGCCAGTCAGGAGCAGAGTATGAGGGCCCTGACAGTACCTAGGTAAGGACTACTAGCCAGTCAGAAGCAGAGTATGAGGGCCCTGACAGTACCTAGGTAAGGACTACTAGCCAGTCAGGAGCAGAGTATGAGGTCCTGACAGTACCTAGGTAAGGACTACTAGCCAGTCAGAAGCAGAGTATGAGGGCCCTGACAGTACCTAGGTAAGGACTACTAGCCAGTCAGAAGCAGAGTATGAGGGCTCTGACAGTACCTAGGTAAGGACTACTAGCCAGTCAGAAGCAGAGTATGAGGGCTCTGACAGTACCTAGGTAAGGACTACTAGCCAGTCAGGAGCAGAGTATGAGGGCCCTGACAGCACCTAGGTAAGGACTACTAGCCAGTCAGAAGCAGAGTATGAGGGTCCTGACAGTACCTAGGTAAGGACTACTAGCCAGTCAGGAGCAGAGTATGAGGGCCCTGACAGTACCTAGGTAAGGACTACTAGCCAGTCAGAAGCAGAGTATGAGGGCTCTGACAGTACCTAGGTAAGGACTACTAGCCAGTCAGAAGCAGAGTATGAGGGCTCTGACAGTACCTAGGTAAGGACTACTAGCCAGTCAGGAGCAGAGTATGAGGGCCCTGACAGCACCTAGGTAAGGACTACTAGCCAGTCAGAAGCAGAGTATGAGGGTCCTGACAGTACCTAGGTAAGGACTACTAGCCAGTCAGGAGCAGAGTATGAGGGCCCTGACAGTACCTAGGTAAGGACTACTAGCCAGTCAGAAGCAGAGTATGAGGGCCCTGACAGTACCTAGGTAAGGACTACTAGCCAGTCAGAAGCAGAGTATGAGGGCCCTGACAGTACCTAGGTAAGGACTACTAGCCAGTCAGGAGCAGAGTATGAGGGCCCTGACAGTACCTAGGTAAGGACTACTAGCCAGTCAGAAGCAGAGTATGAGGGCCCTGACAGTACCTAGGTAAGGACTACTAGCCAGTCAGAAGCAGAGTATGAGGCGTGCCATGCTAGCAGCTAGGTGAGCATTATAACGTCTGTCTCTGAAGTAAAGGCTGGACTACAGTAGAGCTGTTTGGAGCTGGTTGTGAACAGTGGTTTCTGTTGGAGATGGTAACTCCCTTTGTGGGGGGGAGACTTTGGGCTTTTTCATTTTGTAAACCTATAACATGCACAAAAAAGATATACAACACAATAACGGAAAAGGAAAAGCCAAATAGCATAATATGAGCACTTTTTGATGACTTAGTCATTTCTTTTCCTATTTTACTTTAGTTTTTTTACTTTTGCAGTACTTGCTTTTACTGTATTTTTTATTTCCTCTTACTGTGTTTATTGTACGCACCAAACACCAATTATTTATGTCCATGATGCCAACTGCTATAATTATTATGAATCATTTTTCCGTATATATCTGTAGCAGTGTCTCTGTGTCCCAACCAGCACCGGCAGATCGCGATTTCTTCCTAAAAAGGAAGTTTTTCCACGTCGCTGTTGCACAAACCGCTTGCTCGTGGTGGAATTGAAATTGTTGTTGTAAATTATAGTGTATGGTCTAGCCCTACTCTGTAAAGTGGCTTGGGATAACTCTATTGAGATTTAATATTATAAATAAAATTTAAATGAATCTGCAGTTGCTTGTAGCTCAAGGAAGAAACGGTGGATTTTAAAAAATGTGGCGAGAGTTAATAATCTTGTAATTGTTATGTCCTCTTTGTCTCCAAAGCTGAGCGCTGCTGTTGTCCTTTCTCAGTTGTCAGTACTGGAGTACTTGCGTGAATGACAGCACCATTTTGTAAACACAGCCATACTGAGAAATACAGAGAGTTTTGTGGAGCTGATTAGCTTAATTCGCTTTGCATCATCTCATTTGGCAATGGCTTGAAGGTAACAAGATGTTCATTATTATAAAAAAAACATTGCACACTATAGCTTTAAGATATTCAAAATAGAGTTTCTCCAACCACCACTAACACCAATAGTTTTCAGAGAAGAACGTCTTACTGTTTGATGGTTGTAGATCTCTCCATTGTAGCATAACCACAAGAAAGGAAACTTCTTGATGCGCAAGGGTTGCATACCATACAGTTGGTCCACAATGGCCAACCGGTGGAAGCCAAAACAGCAGTTGGTGAAGCCGTTGACGTTCTCAAAGCGGAAGGCATCAGGGCCCCTGTGAGCGATCTTCATGGCACTGGTGCACTGGACTGACAGGCACTCATCACTGCCAAACAAAGCCCAGATTCCACACATTTCACTCTGTGGGAGAGGGGTAGAAGAAAGCCAGACAGACAGTGTCAATTAGTGTGCAGTTTAGAACAAAACAGTTAAATACAAACAACCGGAAATGTAAAATAACTGTGACATAGAAACTAAATGGAGTCCAGAACTAAGAACTACAACCAATACAAATGTTTCCTAATCCGTTTTAGATTTCTGAGAAATGCTTGTATAAAAGTCAAGTCCACCAACATTGTTCTGCTAATCGACCTCATGTATATTTCAAATCTTACAATTACAATATTGTTAATACATTAACATTGCACCGAACTGCCTTGCACTATATGTGTATTAAATCTTAAATTTCAAACTATACTGATATTGCTCTATTCCTTCCCTCTCTTCAATTATTATTGTACATTTCCTAAATTTGTAAATTCTATTGTTATACCTAACAGTATTTTTTTTATATATTTCTCAAAGCTGATTGTGATTGATGTCTGATGGAAGGATTTCCTAAAAGGGCTGTAAACGTAATTAGAATAGTTGGATGCATACACGATAAAAAGGACACTAGCACCAAAGATCCACACAAAACACAGAGCCACAAAAGCAGCACACGGACTCTGCTGACACAGAATTCCCACAGATATTTAACAATTTAAAATAAAACTTAAGACTTCCAGCAAGTCTCAGAGCTGAGGTCTTACAATAAGCTGACGAACAACCGGCAGCGGAGTAGTAACGTTACGAGGCAGAGAGCCAGTCGCTATGAGTTAACTAATTAATGAGTCAACTTAACCTCATCCACTCAAAGCACACTGCTAGCGCCACATTTATTCTGCTCCTTTTCTGTCAGCGATGTGGCGACGGTGTAGCGTTGAGGGCAGTGGAGGCCTAAAGGTTAAAGAAACAAGCTTGGGACCAGGAGGTCGCCAGTTCAATCCCCAGACCAAGGGTAAATATTTGGGTGGGGAAAGGGCTCATTACCACCACTGAGGCAAGGCCCTTAACCTCCAACCACTCCAGTGGAGCCGCGCAGTGGCAGCAGATCAGACTGGGTCCCCATAGACAGTTAAAGAAATGGACCAACAGACCGCCTTGTTCTGAATGGAGAAGTGAAGTCTATTAGAAGCTCTTTTCCGGTGATGGCTGAGCGTTACTGCGCAAAAGTAGTGTCTTTCTACACTTACGTCTTACAAAAACGTAGATGTGACGTGAGCAACCTGTCTGAAAGTTGGAAGTCTTCTGGTAGCTGTGCAAGAGAAATCTCAATCACTCCCAATCAGCAGAGATGGAGAGCGTAACTAGCATGTTAGTTAGCAGTAATTAGCCTGTGCTTATGTAATTTTAACAAGCATGTTAGTTAGCAGTAATTAGTCTGTGCCTATGTTAATGTAAACTAGTATGTTAGATACCAGTAATTAGCCTATATGCCTATGTAAATGTTAACTAGCATGTTAGTTAGCAGTAAATAGCCTGTGCATATGTTAATGTTAACTAGCATGTTAGTTAGCAGTAATTAGCCTGTGTCTATGTTAATGTAAACTAGTATGTTAGATACCAGTAATTAGCCTATATGCCTATGTAAATGTTAATGTTAACTAGCATGTTAGTTAGCAGTAATTAGCCTGTGTCTATGTTATTGTAAACTAGTATGTTAGATACCAGTAATTAGCCTATATGCCTATGTAAATGTTAATGTTAACTAGCATGTTAGTTAGCAGTAATTAGCCTGTGCATATGTTAATGTTAACTAGCATGTTAGTTAGCAGTAATTAGCCTATGCATATGTCAATGTTAACTAGCATGTTAGTTAGCAGTCAGTAGCCTGTGCCTATGTTAATGTTAACTAGCATGTTAGTTAGCAGTAATTAGCCTGTGCATATGTTAATGTTAACTAGCATGTTAGTTAGCAGTAATTAGCCTATGCATATGTCAATGTTAACTAGCATGTTAGTTAGCAGTCAGTAGCCTGTGCCTATGTTAATGTTAGTTAATGTTTCCAGCCGATTCCAGCTGTCTTCAGGCTGGACAGGAAGGGACATAAACACTGTGGTGTGATTCCAATTTAATATAATATAAATCAGACCCACATATCAGCTGGTACACAGTCTCCAGTTGTTTTAATTATGACAAAGTAGCTCTCAGAATGTTCTACATGTGATCTGTTGCTGATGTTAATTAACAACAGACTGGAGATGATCAGTGATCTGAACAGATTTAGTCTCTCTGACTTCTAAACATCACTATCAGCCTCACAACATGTGTTCTGTACAGAATAAGTCTTTAAATCAGACAAATAGCAATTAAAATCCCTCCGATTCAAAAACAATAAAAAGTTTATATTAAACGTCATCATGTTGTAAACCAATCAGGTGTTAAATCAGCTGAGAAGCCGGCGTTTCCCAGCATGCTCTGGGTCCGCCTGGCCATAGACATATAAAGAGTAGACGCCGCATCGACCGCTACTGCCTATTGGCGCTGACGAGAAGTGGGGCCGCCATCTTGGACCGGTCACCCACTCCACTCAGTGTAATGTGTTTGGCAGGTGCAACAGGACACATGATTAGGCATATTTTAATATTCATAGTGTGCTTAACAGTAATAGGTATAAATACCCCTACATCACATATATGATGTAGGCTATAATAGGTATAAATACCCCTACATCACATATATGATGTAGGCTATAATAGGTATAAATACCCCTACATCACATATATGATGTAGGCTATAATAGGTATAAATACCCCTACATCACATATATGATGTAGGCTATAATAGAAAATACCCTTACATCACATATATGATGTAGGCTATAATAGGTATAAATACCCCTACATCACATATGATGTAGGCTATAATAGAAAATACCCTTACATCACATATATGATGTAGGCTATAATAGGTATTTTGCACACACATAAATATTATAGGGAAGACGAAACAGATAGTGACCGTAAAGTCAGATATTTAAGTACAAGAAACAATATTATATTATTAGACTCTAATAATATAATCATATTGAAGCTTTTTACATTTGTCTCTCTGTCACACACACACACACACACACACACACCATTGACAGAATGTGATATTGCAACATCGATATGAATTCCGATATTTTTAAACATATGTGTAAAATTACAAAATAGATATAGTCATATTGGACTGGTCCAACATGAATAAATAACTAAGGACCATGTCTACAGAACAGGACGGGTTCTACTGGTTGGACAGTATAAATATATAAATAAAGTTATAATATAAATAACTAAGGACCATGTCTACAGAACAGGACGGGTTCTACTGGTTGGACAGTATAAATATATAAATAAAGTTATAATATAAATAACTAAGGACCATGTCTACAGAACAGGACGGGTTCTACTGGTTGGACAGTATAAATATATAAATAAAGTTATAATATAAATAACTAAGGACCATGTCTACAGAACAGGACAGGTTCTACTGGTTGGACAGTATAAATATATAAATAAAGTTATAATATAAATAACTAAGGACCATGTCTACAGAACAGGACGGGTTGTACTGGTTGAACAGTATAAATATATAAATAAAGTTATAATATAAATAACTAAGGACCATGTCTACAGAACAGGACGGGTTCTACTGGTTGAACAGTATAAATATATAAATAAAGTTATAATATAAATAACTAAGGACCATGTCTACAGAACAGGACGGGTTCTACTGGTTGAACAGTATAAAATACATAAATAAAGTTAACAGGACAGCTCCACAAAATAAACTAAATATTGCATACTTATTGCGACTTTCGATATATTTGATAAATGACCAGCTGTCTCAGCTCTTATTACATAAGTATTTGGACAAATACACCTCTTTTATGTTGTGTTGACTCTGTACTCAAGCACATTGCTATTGAAAAGGCTATATATATATATATATATATATATATATATAAATCCCAACTAAACCAGAGACAATCCCAATGTAATAACACAAGCATACATTAGTGCTGCTTTTGGACCCCCAGAATAATGTATAGAGATCATAGCCTACTCATATAGCCATCTGCTGTGTAACGATATTGCGTTGATATATCTTGCACCCCTAACAAAGCACGCGTACCAGTACTTATTCAAAGTAGCAGAATGAAATGAAAGTGGCAGTTTTTATTTCAACTGCACATTTACTTGGTTGAATCTCCCTTTAAACTTAACTTATGTTGCAATTTTCAAAACACAGATAGGCCTACAAAATGCTTCCCAGAACCCAGAGTGAGAGAGATAAGATCTGAGCAGGAATATGCTGCACAGTGCTCTGGCATCTTGTATCTTCTGCTGCCAAGGAACAAGTATGACCGGTCCAAGACGGCGGCTGAATTTCTCGCGCTCAGCAGCCAACGCGGCGTCTACTCTTTATTATGTCTATGTGCCTGGCTCTTGCAGTCGGTGAAAAGCAACTGCGGCCGCCTTGCTCTCGTGAGATTTCCGTTGCCAACGTATGCATGACATCAGAGCAAGTCGGGATCAAGTCGGACACAAATCTAACCGGTGAAAGAAGAAGTATTTAAAATAATTCACAGATATTACCCTGCAAGTCATTACATGCTAAAATTTAAAAGAGACATCAATACAAACTGTTCTTTCTGTGAAGACCACCCAGAAACCGTTTTACACCTTATTTGGTATTGTTCACACACCAGAAGATTTTGGCGAAACTTCAGCAGATTCATCATTGACCATATCTATAAAGACTATAAAGCATTATTATGGGAGAATGTGGAATTTTGTTTTTATAAAACTCAAGGTAAAGAAAAGATTTTTATTATAAATTTATTAATTCTTTTGGCAACATTTCATATTCACAAATGTAAATTCAGTTCTAAAAAACCTAATTTTATTCTTTTTTTCCATGAAGTTGTACATTATATAAATCTGATTTCGGGCAGTTAAAACTGTCAGCATCTGGTCCTCCTTCTCTTTCTAATGACCTTTAAGCTTCCCCTGGCAAATTACATTGTTTGGTTTATTATGTCTGTATTTTATACTTGTATATGTCATTAATGTTTTGGTTTATAAATAATAAAAAAAAACACAAATCTAACCGGCATGCAACGGGCGCCGATCGCCGGTGATCGATTCTGCGCGAACGAGCCTGTAGACGTCACTGGTCTCCGTCCAGAACAACGGGGTCTGCCGGTCCATTTCTTTAACTGTCTATGCTAGTGACAGGCGCGTTTGACAGACACGTGCTCCCAACTGCCTCATTTTTGGTGATTTTGAGTTGACCACCACGGTGAAACATCTCCCGAAATGTGCTCTCCAACATACTGCGGAAATCAAGGCTTTGACACGGATCTAAAACCGACGAATGTCCAATATGAAACTAACTTACCAATGCTATATTAAGGTTCACACGTTACTCTCGAATGGTCAGTAGTCATGCTCCAACGTTAAAGGTAACGTTAAGCACACTTTGTTATTGATAGCTAAGATATTCAAGGGCATGTAAAAGGTAGTGAGTATTTAGAGCCCGACTCGTTTAAAACGCAAAGTCACTACTTCTGTCTAACGTCAGACAGGTTAGACATGTAACGTAGGTTACCCCAGGAGAATATAACGAGGTGAACTACTCAAGTTGCTAGCTGAGCCACTTACCTTGTTCTTCAGAAGGTTAGCTAGAGAGGAAGGATGCAGACAGCCGACTCACCACACTGACTTTTCTAACCAGCTTAGGCTAGACCCACACACTATGAGGGTGGAACCGGAATTTTAATCGTGTCTTCAAAATAAGACTACTTAGTTCTGTCCTCACGAGGGGAAAGCAACGCCAATGGCTTCAAATTACATTAGCTATCTTATAAAATGGAGATATAAGAAAACTGCAGCTGGTAAACATATATTTGCAGTAGTAGTAGTGCTCAAACACACCTTATTTGTATTCCAAAAAGCTTGAAATGATTCGGTGAAATGTTTTATTTTGAAGGGGATGTTATTTTAATGTCGCTAATGTGGCAGAGCAGCCGGCACCAGGTCGGTAGGGGAAGACTCATCCCTGATTGGCTGGCCTTGCCATTCTTTCCCTAACCGTAACCAAACCTAACCAACCCAACCAGAGCAACTAGCCATTCAGGGATGAGTTCCCTAATGAATATTCATGAGTACCCTACCGCCCTACAACTAAAGAGCAGCCCAGCCTCGTGGCCATGTCCGCTCGCAACTCTTACAACTGTTGCATCACCTACAGCAGGGACGTTGCATCACCTACAGCAGTGACGTGTGGTGACGTCAGTAAGAGGCTAGACACCGAGTTATGAAGCCAGATTACCGAATTTACGGTCGATAGCAAGACATTTCCAATCAATCTATCAATCAAAATCAATCTAAATGTATTTATATAACACTTCACAGCAACCTGCATGGTCCAAAGGGCTTAACACAATGAGTAAAATTACATCATCCAATAGAAAGAGAGAACATAGAAAACAGTAAAATTACATCATCCAATAGAAAGAGAGAACATAGAAAACAGTAAAATTACATCATTCAATAGAAAGAGAGAACATAGAAAACAGTAAAATTACATCATCCAATAAAAAGAGAGAACATAGAAAACAGTAAAATTACATCATCCAATAGAAAGAGAGAACATAGAAAACAGTCAAATCAGAAAAGGTCTCAAAGAAACAGAAGTATGAAGTCGTCCCACCGCTGCTCCCTATTAAAGCCAGACTGACAGATATGTTTGGAGTTTGGACCTGAAAAGAACAACATCTGTAATAGTGTGAATATCGGGGGGGGGGGGGGGGCAGCAACCGCAAAAGCCTGACCCCCACACCAATTATACCTGGACCTTAGGACTTCTAAAACTCGCTGATTTAAAGACTGCAATGATTTCTCTCTCTCTCTCTCTCTCTCTCTATCAGAATGCAAGTTATGTTCAGAGCCCAGGACCCCGTAGAGGTCCCGCCGCTGACTGTTCAGATCCCAGGACCCCATAGAGGTCCCGCCGCTGACTGTTCAGATTCCAGGACCCCGTAGAGGTCCAGCCGCTGCATTTTTCCCGACCTTTGCATCAAAGTCTGTTTCCCCTTCCAATAGTGTTTCCTGTTACACCACTGTCACTTGTCTGGATCAACAGAAGTAGGATATGTGTAGGACATGTGTAGGACAGTAGGTGTAGGACAGTAGTAGGATATGTGTAGGACAGTAGTAGGATATGTGTAGGACAGTAGGTGTAGGACAGTAGTAGGATATGTGTAGGACAGTAGGTGTAGGACAGTAGTAGGATATGTGTAGGACAGTAGTAGGATATGTGTAGGACAGTAGTAGGACAGTAGTAGGACATGTGTAGGTCAGTAGGTGTAAGACAGTAGTAGGATATGTGTAGGACAGTAGGTGTAGGACAGTAGTAGGATATGTGTAGGACAATAGTAGGACAGTAGTAGGACATGTGTAGGACAGTAGGTGTAGGACAGTAGTAGGATATGTGTAGGACAGTAGGTGTAGGACATGTGTAGGACAGTAGGTGTAGGACAGTAGTAGGATATGTGTAGGACAGAAGGTGTAGGACAGTAGTAGGATATGTGTAGGACAGTAGTAGGATATGTGTAGGACAGTAGTAGGACAGTAGTAGGACATGTGTAGGACAGTAGGTGTAGGACAGTAGTAGGATATGTGTAGGACAGTAGGTGTAGGACATGTGTAGGACAGTAGGTGTAGGACAGTAGTAGGATATGTGTAGGACAGAAGGTGTAGGACAGTAGTAGGATATGTGTAGGACAGTAGTAGGATATGTGTAGGACAGTAGTAGGACAGTAGTAGGACATGTGTAGGTCAGTAGGTGTAGGACAGTAGTAGGATATGTGTAGGACAGTAGGTGTAGGACAGTAGTAGGATATGTGTAGGACAGTAGTAGGATATGTGTAGGACAGTAGGTGTAGGACAGTAGTAGGACATGTGTAGGACAGTAGGTGTAGGACAGTAGTAGGATATGTGTAGGACAGTAGTAGGACAGTAGTAGGACATGTGTAGGACAGTAGTAGGACAGTAGGTGTAGGACAGTAGTAGGATATGTGTAGGACAGTAGGTGTAGGACATGTGTAGGACAGTAGGTGTAGGACAGTAGTAGGATAAGTGTAGGACAGAAGGTATAGGACAGTAGTAGGATATGTGTAGGACAGTAGTAGGAGATGTGTAGGACAGTAGTAGGACAGTAGTAGGACATGTGTAGGTCAGTAGGTGTAGGACAGTAGTAGGATATGTGTAGGACAGTAGGTGTAGGACAGTAGTAGGATATGTGTAGGACAGTAGGTGTAGTACAGTAGTAGGATATGTGTAGGACAGTAGTAGGACATGTGTAGGGCAGTAGGTGTAGGACAGTAGTAGGATATGTGTAGGACAGTAGTAGGATATGTGTAGGACAGTAGTAGGACATGTGTAGGACAGTAGTAGGATATGTGTAGGACAGTAGTAGGACATGTGTAGGACAGTAGGTGTAGGACAGTAGTAGGATATGTGTAGGACAGTAGGTGTAGGACAGTAGTAGGACATGTGTAGGACAGTAGTAGGACATGTGTAGGACAGTAGGTGTAGGACAGTAGTAGGATATGTGTAGGACAGTAATAGGATATGTGTAGGACAGTAGTAGGACAGTAGTAGGACAGTATGTGTAGGACAGTAGTAGGATATGTGTAGGACAGTAGGTGTAGGACAGTAGTAGGATAGGTGTAGGACAGTAGTAGGATATGTGTAGGACATGTGCCATTCCCAGGAGAATTGCCTGACATGGCGCCAGGTGTCCCTCACCTTCTGCGTTGCTGTTCTCAAACTTTGATCACTTTGGAAACAAACTTAGCTAGCAAGTTACACGCTGACATTAGTGAGTTTTGTGGAAAAATTGGATGGTGCAACGGTCGGCTTGCTTGTGTGTTTCTTGGAACGATTGGACAGATTTACAGAGAATAGGTTTGTCATTTCTTCTCTAACTGGGAGGTTTTGAGACTGATTGGTGGGGTTGACAAAGTCCACACAGAATGTGATGAAACGTAGCAGATGATTTATATATTTCACCTTACTGTATTGAATCACCAGTTAACTACATTTAATATTGGATTAGGTGTTTTCTTTTGCAGGATAGAAGTGTTCCACTCAAACCCCTTCCTTCCTGAGACCATTTAGCAGAGCTGCTGTGTAGGACAGTAGGTGTAGGACAGTAGTAGGATATGTGTAGGACAATAGTAGGACATGTGTAGGACAGTAGGTGTAGGACAGTAGTAGGATATGTGTAGGACAGTAGGTGTAGGACAGTAGTAGGATATGTGTAGGACAGTAGTAGGACATGTGTAGGACAGTAGGTGTAGGACAGTAGTAGGATATGTGTAGGACAGTAGGTGTAGGACATGTGTAGGACAGTAGGTGTAGGACAGGAATAGGATATGTGTAGGACAGTAGGTGTAGGACAGTAGTAGGATATGTGTAGGACAGTAGTAGGATATGTGTAGGACAGTAGTAGGACAGTAGTAGGACAGTAGTAGGACATGTGTAGGTCAGTAGGTGTAGGACAGTAGTAGGATATGTGTAGGACAGTAGTAGGATATGTGTAGGACAGTAGGTGTAGGACAGTAGTAGGACAGTAGTAGGATATGTGTAGGACAGTAGGTGTAGGACAGTAGTAGGATATGTGTAGGACAGTAGGTGTAGGACAGTAGTAGGATATGTGTAGGACAGTAGTAGGACATGTGTAGGGCAGTAGGTGTAGGACAGTAGTAGGACATGTGTAGGACAGTAGTAGGATATGTGTAGGACAGTAGGTGTAGGACAGTAGTAGGACATGTGTAGGACAGTAGTAGGATATGTGTAGGACAGTAGGTGTAGGACAGTAGTAGGATATGTGTAGGACAGTAGTAGGATATGTGTAGGACAGTAGGTGTAGGACAGTAGTAGGACATGTGTAGGACAGTAGTAGGATATGTGTAGGACAGTAGGTGTAGGACAGTAGTAGGATATGTGTAGGACAGTAGTAGGACATGTGTAGGACAGTAGGTGTAGGACAGTAGTAGGATATGTGTAGGACAGTAGTAGGACATGTGTAGGACAGTAGGTGTAGGACAGTAGTAGGATATGTGTAGGACAGTATTAGGATGGGTGTAGGACAGTAATAGGATATGTGTAGGACAGTAGTAGGACAGTAGTAGGACATGTGTAGGACAGTAAGTGTAGGACAGTAGTAGGATATGTGTAGGACAGTAGTAGGACATGTGTAGGACAGTAGGTGTAGGACAGTAGTAGGATATGTGTAGGACAGTAGTAGGACATGTGTAGGACAGTAGGTGTAGGACAGTAGTAGGATATGTGTAGGACAGTATTAGGATAGGTGTAGGACAGTAATAGGATATGTGTAGGACAGTAGTAGGACAGTAGTAGGACATGTGTAGGACAGTAGGTGTAGGACAGTAGTAGGATAGGTGTAGGACAGTAGTAGGATATGTGTAGGACAGTAGGTGTAGGACAGTAGTAGGATATGTGTAGGACAGTAGTAGGATATGTGTAGGACAGTAGTAGGATATGTGTAGTAGGACATGTGTAGGTCAGTAGGTGTAGGACAGTAGTAGGATATGTGTAGGACAGTAGGTGTAGGACAGTAGTAGGACATGTGTAGAACAGTAGTAGGATATGTGTAGGACAGTAGGTGTAGGACAGTAGTAGGATATGTGTAGGACAGTAGTAGGATAGGTGTAGGACAGTAGTAGGATATGTGTAGGACAGTAGGTGTAGGACAGTAGTAGGACATGTGTAGGACAGTAGTAGGATAGGTGTAGGACAGTAGTAGGATATGTGTAGGACAGTAGGTGTAGGACAGTAGTAGGATATGTGTAGGACAGTAGGTGTAGGACAGTAGTAGGATAGGTGTAGGACAGTAGTAGGATATGTGTAGGACAGTAGTAGGATAGGTGTAGGACAGTAGTAGGATATGTGTAGGACATGTGCCATTCCCAGGAGAATTGCCTGACATGGCGCCAGGTGTCCCTCACCTTCTGCGTTGCTGTTCTCAAACTTTGATCACTTTGGAAACAAACTTAGCTAGCAAGTTACACGCATTAGTGAGTTTTGAGGAAAAATTGGATGGTGCAACGGTCGGCTTGCTTGTGTGTTTCTTGGAACGATTGGACAGATTTACAGAGAATAGGTTTGTCATTTCTTCTCTAACTGGGAGGTTTTGAGACTGATTGGTGGGGTTGACAAAGTCCACACAGAATGTGGTGAAATGTAGCAGATGATTTATATATTTCACCTTACTGTATTGAATCACCAGTTAACTACATTTAATATTGGATTAGGTGTTTTCTTTTGCAGGATAGAAGTGTTCCACTCAAACCCCTTCCTTCCTGAGACCATTTAGCAGAGCTGCCGCCCAAGATGATTGTGATTTGTTTAAAGAAATTACAACCTAGTGATTTTCTTTCCTCCTATCCCAGCATGTATCTGCGGTAAAGCCTGACTAGGGTTGCACGACATGAGGAAAATACCCAAAATGGGATAAAGTTGATGAATATTGCAAAAACCACACTACTTGTCATATGGCATTTTTCCATTAATGGTACCTGCTCCTCGGTGCCCCGTCCTCCTTTCTCCATTGCAGATTAGTAGCGCCTCACGCATGAGGTGAGCGTGGCTGGTCGTCATAGCAGCAAACTGTCGTGACCTAACGCGACACACACACAGAATGTGGAAGGTGTGTTGTGTTTGCTTCTCGGCGTGTTGCCACAGCCAGAAGGCTAATTAGTTTCTAATGAACCTGGAGGCAGCAACAAAACCCAACAGCTGGATCAACTATTTACCGGTAACCATGGCAGGTTTAAAAAACATATTGTGCAGCCCTAAGACAGACTGTACGCCACACAGCGTGAAGAAAGGACTGCCGATGCGAGACTAAAACAACAACACAGTAGCCTCCTGTACGACAGGTCACCTGACAGTACTCTTAACTTTTTTGGTTAACCTTATCAATGAAATTAAAATCTCTTAGCTGTCAAAACGCATTGTAGACTGAATTTAATGTTACATTTCAATAAAATGACAAAAAGGAACTTAAGCATTAGTAACCTGGTCCATTTTGCAGGCATTTATTGATAGATGTACAATTACCCGTTAAACACTCTGGTGAAAGCACTAACATATTAGTACTCACTCGCATGCCTCATGATGAAATCATATGTAGAGAAGGTTATGTGTAAACAGTACATCTGCTGTCGTTTGTATTCATTACCAACATGATGAAAAATGACATTTACCAACACCCTGCAAGGTCACTGAAGTCTGTTACATACTCTGCTGATCCCGTATTGTACTGCAGTAGGATGTGTTATAAGTCATGTACAAGCAGTGTGGCTGTTACGCGGTGTGTCCACTGCTTTGTTTTACACTGTAAAATGTTGAGATGTGTAAATCATTTGTTTACACCTCTGTTACATCCCAAATGGAACCCTTATCAAGCAATCTTTCTTTTGCATTCTCATAGAAATGAGTGTTTGGTCAGGTTTTAGAACAGAATATGTAACAGACCTTACCACCCCCCCCACACTTATCCAAAACTTCCACACTAACATTTACAGAACGACAAACAATACACAACACTAAAACATTTCAAAAAGAATAAAAGCCGGGGTATAACTGGTAGTCCTGCTGCAAGTTATAAAAGCTAATATATATATATATATATATATATATATATATATATATATATATATATATATAAAAGTAAAACCTTATCAGTGTTGTTCTGTGCTGTCAAGCAGGATAACATGCGATAGAACTCTGGTGCCACAAACGAGTATTTCTCTGTAATTCCAACATATATATTTTGATTTTAGCTTTAAAACCAAATAATTTAAAGCCATGCACTGTGTCAAGAACACTTAATATTGGCATTAACATAAAAAACCCTCTAAAATACCTAGAGTATCAAACCAGTCTAGAAGTGTATAAAAAACAGTGCCAAACCCTGACTCCTACACAGAATACTGTACTGAAATGTTTCAAATGTATGGCTTTATTTACTTTCCTCCGATCTATAACTTAAACACTACCGTGTTTCCTTACTAATCTCTTGGAAAATACCCACAAGTCCAAAATATTTTACAATTCTTACACTGTATTGCACTTTGTATTCGCCATGCGTCCCCGATATTGCCAGTCCAAAGGACAGAAGGGCTGGTTGTGGCAGAGTGCAGTAATTACACCGGCCTGTAGGAGGCGTCTGGTTGCCACATTCGCAGATCCACCACAATCTGGTTCACTTTCTTCATCCACAGATTCCTCTCGTCCTTTGTGTCTGCACTCAGCCAGTTTCTGCACAGAAAAACAATGCAGGCTCAGTATTAGTGATGTAAAGACTAAATGACTATACCACTACCGGTAAGTAACCATACTTTATTTTCAGCTCCTACGACGTGAGCCCCGTCTCTGTGCATAACGCCGTTTTTTTCCCTCTCTACGACATGTAACGTTAGACAGCCAACCACAGACATTATTAGATCTTGGTAGAAGCATGCTGCGTGCTGATTGGCTCCCTGACACTGATGAGATTTAGCCCTTAGATATTGAAATGGAGTACGGAATGACAAGGCATTTTTCGATACTACATTGGCAGTGGTTCTAAAGCTTTTTCCAATAATGAACCCCCCCCCCCTTCCCTCCCATATGTATACATATAAATGGCACTTACTTGGTGACACACATGGTGTTCTTGCACTGGCTGACTAGTGTTTCTTTGTCATCCTCTCTCTGTGGCCGGACTGTGATCAGCTCAAACGTGTTGGGTCGGGCACAAAACTCTCTGTTGGCTGGTTCCACCTTCTTACTGGTGCAGTTAGCCAGGTTGATGCGACCAATGGGATTCTGAAAGAAAAAAGTGATAAAATAAAAAAAATATTATAATAATAATAAAAGGGGTTAGCACAGACAGACTAAACGGTCAGGTGCCTCAGTCCATAGTTAGTACACTGCACTGGCTACCTGTCTCTTTTAGAATTCATTTTAAAGCTTTAAATAACCTCACTCCTCCATATGTGAACTTTGTTTTCTTTCATTTCATGCTCCAGCCAGATCACTAAGGTCCTCCACTGTTTTTTTCTTTTCTTCCTAGTGTGTTTCATAAACGTACAGGTGAAGGTGCATTTGGTTTTTACGGCCCTGAACTGTGGAACTTGCTGCCAATGAGAGGTAGCGTTACCAGTTTAAAATCACGGTTGAGTAATTAAAAATAACATATACAAACAGGAACCACCAATCAATAAAAAAATGAATATAAATAAGAGTTTTGCTCCGTTACCTTGCGCTTCTCATCATCTGGGTAGGTCCAGTAGGAGATGCAGTACCCCGACAGGACACACCACCGCCGGTGCCACGCTCCAAATCCACTCACATCTTCAAACATTGTCTTCGGGGGGGTGGGGGAAGGAGAGGAATTATAATCACAGCATATATATTTGTATTGGGAAATAGTTTCTACCGTTCCTGCTGCAGCTGCTTTGAATGAGTCAGAACGTGCAGTTTAGAAACCCATCGTCCTGCCAGTGAGCACTGCAGTGTGTTTTAAAGTAAAATACATCGAGTTTGATGGAAAAAAAGTTATTATTTCTTTGCTGAAGGTTATCATACTGTCAGAATCTTATAGCAGCACATGCCTAGTGGTGATTAAATCTGCTTGCACTCACCAGGAAGCCCTTTTCCTCCACCTTTGAGCCAACTTCACACTGCATGGTGAGGTAGACGTGGCCCTCCAGAGGGCACAGGAACGGCACCTGGAATCCAAGGTACAGACACTTAATGGAAAGCACGGGTATCATGTTCAACATTCAACAAAAGTTAAGGTGCAGTAGGTAAGCGTCTGAAAACTTTCTGTCAGATTGGCTATTTGGGGTGTCTGAGTGTCAATCACTGCTCATGCACACGCATTCATTCTCCCTTGCGTAGGAGACCGTTTTGGGCTTTAGCAGAAAGGAGGGACTGAGAAGATGTCGATGTTCAAATGTTTTGAACAGACTGGTGATCAGATTAAGCTCATAATGTTAGTGTCACAATGCCTTTAAGAATATCTTGTGCTATATATGTTTTTTTCTTTAGAATCAAGTCCTGTTTATCATTTGAAGCAAAAAAGCAACTTGTAAATGCAACATTCTTGTCTGTTTTGGACTATGGTGATATTTTATACATGCATTCAACCTCCCAGTGTCTTCATGCATTGGACACTGTGTTTCATGGAGCCTTGAGATTCATTACAAACTTAAAATCTCTTACTCATCACTGTTTGCTGTATTCTCGGGTCGGGTGGTTTTCCCTCTCCATTCGCCGTTGGATGCACTGGCATCTTTTTATTTATAAGGCAGTATTAGGACTTCTTCCTCCTTATCTGATCAACTACATCCTTCCAAGGTCTGCAGGGACATATTACCTGCGCTCACAGGATCTGTTTTTATTGACAGTCCCTAAAGCCCGCACTGACTTTGGCAAAAAGGCTTTTAATTTTGCAGCACCATCTGCATGGAATCAGCTTCAAAATGAACTCCAGTTGAAGGAGTTGGTCTCATTTCATTCTTTTCAAGGCTTTTTAAAGGACCTTGCAGAAAGGAAGTCTGTATGTCACTGTTTTTAAATTGATTTAGGACCCAGGTTTTTATGATGACGTTGTTGTTTGAACATGAGTGAAAGTGTGTTTATGTATTTACATGTAAGTGTCTCTGTGTCTATTTGAAACGTGCTGCTGCCACTTGCCAGGACACTCTTGTAAAAGAGATTTTTAATCTCAAGGAGTTTTTTATCCTGGTTAAATAAAGGTTTGAATGAATGAATGAATACAGGGCACCCCCAGAAAGACTTAACACCTTCTTAATACCACCTAGGATGAAATGAAATTCCAATGTCATGACCATTTAATGGAAAATCAGTATGGAGTGCTTAATACAATCAAACATTTTATTATAATACTCGTTTCTGTCGCATTAAAGGGTTACTACTGTTTTTTTCAAGCTGGACCCCATTTCCCCACTCTGTGTCTAAGTGACTGAGGGGAACACCAATCTATGACATTGGTCCAGTATTAACAGAGATCTCTGCAGTCAGCAGTGGACAAACAAGCTACAATGGAAGGAAAAAGGACAATTGTCCAGCTTGTATTTACCTTCACAAAATGTTTTTGCCGCTGACAGACTCAGATTAATATTCTGACAGTGTCTGACAACATTATTGAAATGTAAATGGCCTGTTCGTATATAGCGCTTTCTAGTCTTAACGACTACTCAAAGCTCTTTACCATAGTACAGGAACCATTCACACACACACTGTGGCCGAGGCTGCTGTACAAGGTGCCACCTGCTCATCAGATAAACACTCACACACATTCACACTCCGATGGGGCAGCATCGGGGGAAACTCAGGGTTCACACTCCGCACACAAAATTCAATACTTTGAGGCCTTATTCTTTTAGAATATTAAATGTATTACTTTAAAAGATTCAGTGGGTACCCTGTTGTAGTGAGTTCACCCTCCTTCCCATACAAAGAGGAAAAGAAATTGACATAGGGCAAGTAGTAACCTTGGTATGAAACATGTCACTGAGTAGTTCTCTTTCCCTTGCTTCATATTTGATCTAGAAAAACAAAATAGCAAGGAGGGTGACACAGGAGTGCACAGGGAGAACACACAGGGTCACTGTGAGTCTGTGTAAAGCCTGTACACAGATATGACTACGGTCCAAGTGAGCCATTTGCAGCATGGATACTGGGCCTTCAGACAAAGAGCAGCCATATATTTAAAAATGCAGAATAAAAACAACCTGTAACAATCTTACATAATTGTTTGTCATTGAATCGTAATGAACTGCTAACATTAGCTAAGGTCTTAAAGCATATGACTGTTATTGTTGATTTTGTTTAGATATGCCAAGTTGTAATTATAGAAATGATTATTAGTAAGACTGCTGAGCTAAAGCTATGCTAGTTGACCCCATTCACGTTCATAACAATAAAAATGGGGACAGTTAGAAAAAATGTTTTATGGTAATAAAGAGGCGTTGTTTACTTCATAGGCTGTGTACCTGTGTTATTACATTATCTGGGTCACATGACAGTGATAGAACCAAAAGACATAATCTTGGCTTTGTTTTAAACTTTACATTATTTTAAGAAGTAATTAATAAAAACATTTTTTTTATTTGACTGAAAGACAATTTCATTGTTAATTGCAATAGTTTGAGCAACAATTGCACAGCAACATTTGGAATGGTTCCAGCTCTAGGAGGAAAAGGGACATGAGGAGATTATGAAGAGTGACATTAACGTACCTTATCCAAAGGAAATTTGTTTTTCCCGATGGAGGACAGGGTGAGCTTGTGTGATCCGACCAGGATGAAGTTACTGGTGCGAACAGCGTTGGGCCCTCCTGGACTGGCTACAACTACACACACAAAGGATGACATCAGAAATACCTCATCTGAAACTTAAAGGGATACTTCTTTCTGTATTACCTACAAATAGCCCTGTTTGGAGAAGCAGGCAGGAGTACTGACACTTGGGTGCACCATATTGACAATATGATATTGCGATAGATATTAATTCCAATATTTTTAAACATACGTAAAAAAAAGTTACCGGAAAACGCATCAAAATAGATTCATATCAAATTAAACAAGTGTTCTTACAACACAGGTTAATTTCAACTGACTGCATGTCATATTGGACTGGTACAACATGAATAAATAAGAACCATGTCCACAGACCAGGACATGTTTAACTGGTTGGACAGTAGAAAATATATAAATAGAACAGGACACCTTTACTTTCTCTTCTGATTCGTTCTGTTTCCTTGTCTCTATCGTTTCTTCACTTAAACTGTCACTCTGTTGAAATATGTGCACACGTGGTACGCTCCGTAGGGTTTACTTTAGGGTCAACAACTTAGGCGTAGGGGGTGGATGTAGTGCAGTCAGGAGGAGTTTTCCAGTTGCATTATGGGAAGTGTACATGAAGTGGTTTTGGAACAGCTTCTGCTTCTTCAGTTTCAACAATTATATTAAAGCTACAGTATTCATTCATTCAATATTCATAAAAAAAAGACAAGTTTATGAACGGGCAACACAGATTTTGATAATAAACTCCAAACGTTACACACTGGGGCTTTAAACCTTGTGGCCTGCATTCTGCGTGTCCTTAAGCTTTTTGTGGAATTCTTCCATTACATTTAACTAATGGTTTAGATTTATTTTACATTTTGACCTACCTGGTGTCTGGCCACTTTTCTGCAAGACAAGATAAAACCCCCAAAATTACAAATACATTCCAAGCAGATGAGAAGAGTTACATTCTGAAATAAAATTCTTGAGGATAGCACAAAGCAAACTGGAGAGACTTACAGTGATGGCAAGGAATCTCTTTGGAGTGATAGCCTAGAAAGATAAAAGTCACGCAAATAATACATTTTAGGATAGGTCTGCTGCTGGCCAGTTAACATCCTTTAAGCAGGCCTTATGCTTCTGTTCCACAGCAAGCTTTCGCATAATCCAGTTTATACTTGTGAGATGGTGTGTGAGTCAATCTCTTTATGAGAATAGCAGGGCCAGCATGTGTGTCTCCCTTGTTCTTTCTGACCACGGTGGGACAGGGGTAACTTCTCCTGCTCCAGATCTCCCACCGTGGTCAGAAAGAACACGGTGGGAGATCTGGAGCAGGAGAAGTTACCCCTCTCCTTGATTTCATGTGGTTTATGGAGAAGGAGTACCAGGAAATGAGTTGGGGGGGGGGGGGGGGGGGGGGTGTTGCGTTGCTGTGACGTGTAGTTACATCTTTTGAGAGGTGCACATCAGGCTACGGCGTAGGAAGCCTACATACGTTCGTTGATTTAACACAGAAACAGAAATTGGCCTTTGTCCACTAAATGAAATGACCACCTGAAGCTGTGTAGACAAACAGTGACATTCTTCTCTATCTGCCCACACTGTGCACACCCACCAACATGTGAGGGTATCTGATGCAGAAATGGTTCATACCGACATACACAAATCTTGGGCCTCGTGAACCTGTCTCCATATTCTCTGGACACACACGCACTTAAGTATTAAAGCATGCTCCATTATTGACTTGACAATGTGTTTTTATTTGGTAAAAAAAGAAGGGGGACTTACCTTTGACTTGCTTGGTTTCTTCTTCTTGTCACTGCAGACGTCCCGTTTCTGCACCTGAAGATGTCATCAGTTATTGCACAAGATTGGAATAATCAGTGGCCCGTACTTCTAGATAGCAGCTCAATCTTAAAACATGTATGTATCAGTCATCCAAAATATGTTTCACAAGGCTTAAAGCATCTAAACATACAGACATGAAAAGATAAACCGGGGGGGGGGGGGAGCAGCAATTGTAGGTGCTCAATGACCAGCCTCTTTCTGTATAATAAAGAAATCATGAAATCAACAGATTTGTAAAGAAATTGTTGATTTTAGTTTATTTAATATGTGCCCTATAAGCTGCAGAGCTGGGGAACGGGAAATGAATGCCTAAGGGAATATCACGGCTGCTGTTACAAAATGTAAGACTTGAAATGAAAGCAGTGAATACAGTGCATATGTGGTCAGAGCATCGTTTTTGGCATCTGTTAACCAAGACACTCACCAAGCAATAGACCTCTATATCAATTCCAAAGTCACTGGAGACATCCGATCTGAAAGTGAGGAGGAAGAGGAACAATCTTGATCAACATAATTCAAGTACACCAGAATCTGATCAAAATATTGATTTGAATAACCCAAACTGTGTTTTTGTACTAAAAACATTTCTGTTCAATATAGACTGATTAAATTGAATGTGTTGAATATGTTTTTATCTAACAAAACACACTTAACATCAACTGTCAACTGCAAACATAAATGTCTGAATCACAAATAATAATAATAGTAAAAAATATGTGTGTGTTGGCCTTAATATGAGCAGGAGTGCAGGGTTTACATGGTGAACTTGGTGGGGAAAGCCAGCGTGTCCCCACTGAGGCCGCGGTGTGTGCTGGCTAATGGCGTGGCCACCGTGTTCTCTGCTCCAGCCCGAATCATTACGAAGAACGAATGTTTGGTGGCCTCTGAAGAGAGGAAAGAGAAGGGCTTGTAGTTTTCCTAACAGTAATGTCACTGCCAGTCTATTTAAAGCCCAGTTCAGACCAAAGATTAGTGCTGAGACCAAAGCGGTTTAGAACGTTGCAGGGAGAGTAACCGGCCCGTCTCAGCTCGACTCAGGCCAAATGATGGTGTTGCATGCGACTCGGCTGGTCAAGTTGCCAGTGGCTGGTTTTAGAATGTAAGGGATGCCACCTGTTATCAAGCCAATACACCAATACAGAAGTCTGCTGGTCAAGATAAACTATCCATAATACATTTTATTTCTAGGTTACAAACAGATGCTCAACGAGCACGCTATGTGGTTGAGCAAGATAGAGTAACTAAAAGAGGGAGCGGCATTAGAACTAAGCAGTTTACCACATAAACATTACGTTTTGCTGATTCCTCACTAGAAATGCAACTGTAGCAAGCACTACTCACTTTCGCTAACATCATCCACATTCATATTTAGTTGCAAAAAATGATAATGATCTAGCTACAAAAACAGCCTGAGAGTCAGAAGCTAGAACGGAAGTACTAAGAGTTGTTGCTATGGAGATAATATGTCTTGTCTCATTGGTGTAAACTGGCAGGTTTCAGAACGTTGCAGACTGGTGGTTGCAAGTGGTTGTAAGGTTTAACTTGTCTTATTGTGACTCTTAGGTCTGAACTGGGCATAACACAAAATGGTGATGTACAATATTGAGCATTAGTGACAACAGAGATCACCAGATAATGTGCTGGGGTGTTGCTTTGAATGACTGAACTGTGGTTATATGCATTTTGAGCCTACCTGGCTTGTTGGCAATGGAGCAAACAAAGTCTGCCTTGAGAGGCAGGCGCAACTCCTGCAGGGTGACGGAGCCCTTTGAGGCCGCCATGCGCATAGGTTCTGGGGCCACAGAGGCCTTTTTCTGGCCTGTTGGGTCTCCTTTCAGACAGTCCAGCTCCACCTTCAACGCTTCCCTCTTCTCCGCTAAGAAAGGACAGAAAGTCAAGCTTCGACACTACCCCTAGAAGTTGTCAAATCCTAAATATAGGGGCTTTAAAACATTTACAGACGGGCTGTAGTGGTGGTGGTGTATTATGGCTTTATTTATTTAAGGCAGAAGTCTATGCATTAGCTTTAGCATGATTGTGTGGACTCAAATCTTGTATGTGGATTTTCTTTCTTCACATTCAAATTGCAGTGTGGTTGGTGACTGTTTTATTTGAGTATAGACCCCAAAATAAACCATGGGTACCTTTTGAAATTTGAATAAAGACAAATATAATAAAAGGGTTGTAGTTTTATATAAATTTATAAATACAGCTTAATCATTTCTAAAATCACATGCAAGTGTGCCTAGCATGGGTAAGCATAGTATTAGTCTATGATGTGGATGAACTCACTTGCCACCAGCAGCAGCCTTTCTGCCTCAGCCTCCACCTGGGATCCTTTGCCGTGCTCTTCATCTGTGCAGCAGTTGAGTGCCTGACTGGCCTGATGAATGATTGTCTGTTGCAGGTTCAGCTCATTTGTCAGAATCTACAGAAACATACAACAGAAAGCTTAAAGCTTGCCCTCTAAGATGTTTGAAACCATTGACCCCCCCCCCCAATATAGAAAAACCAAATGCATAACAGAGTTCCCATAAAAACAGCACACTCAAACTGTAATCTGGCATGAATCAAAGTTTAAAAAAAATAAATAATTCATTCCCAACCTTCATCTTCTGTTTGATGCTAAAGAGACTTGCTCCTCTGGGTTCCTCCGCTCTGTTAGAAACGTCCTCTTTTCTCACAATCACCTGTTTCATGTTGGGTCTCTCTGTCTCTTTCACCCTGGTGGACCTATATGCATCAATGCTAGCGCACACACACAACCAAACAGATGCACATTAGATACACATTTACTGCAACAGTGTGGACAGCCAACTTGAATCCATATATGTGAAATGAAGCAAAGCAAGCAGTTCATTCATAGAACACCTTTCGCAGACACCAGTCACAACAAAATAAAATAAAGTTAAATAAAATACAGTCAAATACATAAATTAAAAGAGAAAAGATAAAATTGGGAACACTTACCTATAAGGCAATTTGGGGTCCTCGCCGAGGGCCTCAACACTGTCTGAAGATGCACCCCTCATCACGTTGGCTCTCTGGAACTTGCTTGGTGTGGAAACTTTATCCGGAGTGTTGCTCTCCACGATAAATGAGGTGGCCGGAGTCGATGTCTATTCAAAGGATATCGACAAAATGCTATTAAGGTGTTTCTTGGCTCACAGAGTAAGTAAATGTAAGTGGTACACAGACCATGTGTCTGTTCTACCTTCTATTAGGTCTGTAACAGTTATTACACTCTTGTCTAATCAATTTATTTGTACATTGTCATTTCTTTATTTAACCGCAATTAATTGCTAGTATTATCTAAGGTCCTGAGGGGTATAACTGTTCATAGTAATTGTAATTTTATGTTCATTTAAGTAAAAAAAAAAAAAAATCAATGTCTTATGATAATAAAGAGGTGCAGTTTACCTCATAAGCTGTGCAATTACATTATCTGGGTCACATTACAGTGACCAAAATATCCTGGGATTTATTCAAAATAAAGAATCTGAATGTTTTTAAATTTCAGTGAAACAGACATTTATATTGTTAATCACAATTATTTCTGAGACAATTAATTGTACAGCCACATTTGCAATTGTTCCAGCTCTACCCACCATCATTCTTCTTTCTGGACTTTTCACCACAGCAGCCACAGTCTCTGCTAGTGGAGTGAGGAGCGACATGGAGGAGATATTTAAAGCATCTTCCTCCTCTTCATCATCATCATCACTCTGCTCCAGGGCGCCATCAAACAGCTCGTTGATAATTGCAGAGTTGATGGACTGGTCCACGTTCATCTCTTTCTCTTTGACCACCTCCTCCTCCTCCTCTTCCTCTGGGGTTTCATCACTTGTTTTCTCACCAGTATGGCTGACCACCTTCAGAGGACTGGATGTTGAGGCTGGAGGCGAGACCATCAACCCATGACCTGTTATTTAACACAGTCTGTGTTAGAAAACATTACATTTTCCCTCATTATCCACACAATTTAGCAATGTTCAAACTGTCTATCTGGGTTAGGGACATAGTGTGAAAAGAAGCCTGCAGTTCTCTCCAATATTCTGTCTCATCCTGGCACAGCTCCAAACTGTGCTCTGCTACTTATGAACTACAGCGTGCTACTTCAGCTTTGGCAGCTGGGGGCGCAGTGACATTCACAAAGGTCCCCGTTCTCTTTTATTGCAAACTAATTAGGTTTCCATCCGTGACTGGGATGTTATGGACAAGATTTTTATTTTACAG
>JAQOOF010000293.1:0-37910 GCA_029931835.1 Etheostoma nigrum
CTAGAAAGGATCATCAATCGAGACCACTACAAGTTTCTGGGTAAAATCAAGCCTAGACAAGTCCCCACCGAGGTATGCATTAATGTCTTTGTGTACCTGTATTAAATCACACTGTGCATCACAGCCAACATCTGGTAAGGTGCTTTTTATGGCCGCTGCATTGTATGATAAAATCAAGATGACTAAGTTGTCCTCTAACAGAGTCCATACAGAGTCCCGTCTGTGACTGGGTTACAGACACTGCTGGTTACCCTGCCAGTCTGTGACTGCCCGTTTTAATACAGCCAGAGTCACAATGTAGCTGTTGTTATTTACATATCTGGAGTCTCACTTATAAAACTGTGCCTAGGATCCTTACTAAAAATGTACATATGCCCAAAGGCCCAAAGTGGCTTTTGCCAAAAAAAGTCTGATTTATAAAACCGATTGTACAAACATTTTTAAGCAATGTCGACGTTAGAAATCAGAGATTACCCACAAGTGTGTGTACGTGGATCAGCCTCTTATCCCACCCTGTACACACCCATTTTTAACCATAAATAATCAATGCAAAACACCTCCATTCACCTGTGAATGCTGACAAGCATGTTAATGAGGCACAATTATTCTTTCATTATGCCGAATCATGACGACTGGGGGAGAAAAAACAAAAAAACTCTCTCTCGCTCGGGAATTGCTGTCAATTATAAACCATAAACTATAACCAAACAAGCCTTAATAATAAAGGTAAAGATTACGCCCCCAGTGTTGCAAGGACCTGTATTTGGACCGGGATGGTTCCAGCCGATTTATCACTCGAAATGCAACTGTAGCAAGTATCTCACTATCATTAAAGGTTATCCATGAGGTAAAGTTATCCAAATTCATAAGTAGAAACAACAAATAATATATCCAGGTATCAAAAAGCCGGAAAATCGGAAGTTAGACAGAAGTACAAAGAGTCAATGGCTTCGAAGATGATACACCGTCTGGTCTCTTCTCATTGGTTTAAACTGGCAGCTTAGTCTGTTAATATACAGTCTATGGTTGCAAGAAGCTGTTAATATACAGCCTATGGTTGCAAGTAGCTGTTAATATACAGTCTATGGTTGCAAGTAGCTGTTAATATGTAGTCTATGGAGGCAAGTAGCTGTTAATATACATTATATGGAGGCAAGTAGCTGTTAATATACAGTGTATGGAGGCACGTAGTTGTTAATACACAGTCTATGGTTGCAAGTAACTGTTAATATGCAGTTTATGGAGGCAAGTTGTTACGGTTATACAAGGATGGGACCCAAAGATGCAGAGATGAGGACAGCAGGCAGGTAGGCGAGGGTAAATAAGAATTTATTAAACAAAAACAAGGGAAAAAACACAGGGAGCACAAGGAGCAGGCAAAGTCCCAGAACAACAAAATCCAAAAGGTCCAAAAGCAAGCAGTCCAAAACAGGTGCAGGAGAAGGCAATATCAAAAACAGGGTAACCGAACAGGGGACAACTCACGGGGAATATCGGGAACATGACTAGAACGCAGACACAAACACCTCAACACACCAAAAGGATCTGACAAGAGACAAGGGAAGCACAAACATTATATACATGAGGTGATGAGGTAACGAAAGGCAGGTGACAAGAGGGCAGGGAATTAGGTGGAAAACATCAGGTAATCACAAGAGCGGGAAGACACAGGAAGTAAAACCAGACTTCAAAATAAAACAGGAAACAGAACAAGCAGACACACAGGGGAACACAAGACAGGACCAACAACACAAGACCGGGGAGAAAACCGAGAAACAAACACCAAAAAACAACCCACAAAGGGCGGAAGAAATCGGGAGAGAGGGGACTGGGGACTGGGGCACAGGGAAACCAGGGGACAATGGACACAAGGAGCCAGGACACTAGGGGCAGAGACAGAGGAAACCAGGGAGCACTGGGAATAGAGACACAGGGGAGCACAGACAAAGGGGACCAGAATGTGAGGGTTACAAAGAGAGAGCGAGAGACAATACGAGGGAAAAAAAAGGAAACAAGACAGGGAGCGAGACAGAGAGGAAGAAAGGAGAGGACGAACAAGAGGGAAGGAGGGAACGAGAGAGGGACAAGAAAGGAGGGAACGAGAGAGGGACTGGGAAGTAGGGAGCGGGAGAGGGACTGGGAAGGAGTGAGCGAGAGAGGGACTGGGAAAGAGGGAACGAGAGAGGGACTGGGAAGGAGTGAACGAGAAATGGAGCATGAGAACGGGCGAGACAAGGAACGAGAGGGCGAGCAAGAGAAGGAAACAAGAGAGGGGACGGAAGGAGGAGACGAAGGAAGGGAGACTGAAGAAGAAACGAGACAAAAGAAGAGACAAGACGAGACGAGACAAAAGAGGAGACAAGCCGAAAAGAGAAGATGAGACGAAAGAGGCGAGGAGATGAAAGAAGCGAGGAGACAAAGGTGAGGAGACAAAAGAGGCCGAGGAGCCTAAGGGGGCTAGGAGACAAGACGAGAGGGGAAACGTGATGAGACGAAGGAGAGGGGACGAGACAAAGGAGGGGACGAGACAAAAAGGCAAGAAGAAGAGGAAGGATGAGACAAGGGAAGGGCACAAAAAGAGGAAACAAGGAGAGGGCACGAGGAAAGGGCACGAAGAAGTGCCACGAGGAAGACCAGAAAAAAACTGGAGACAGGTAGCGGGCGAGGGACCCGAGGAGAGGAAGCAGAGGATGGATTAGGGATAGGGGACAGAGAGAGAGAGCTGGAGAGAAACACAGAGAGATAGAGGCAGAGAGGGGGACACAGACAGGGACAGGAGAGGGACACAAGGAAGGGAATTAAGGGATGCGAGAGAACCCACGAGAGGGCGCACGAGGGAGGGATGGGTCGGGACGGTCGGCCGGTCAGGGTCTGGGGGGGCCGGTCGGCCGGTCAGGGTTGGGGGGGCCGGTCGGCCGGTCAGGGAAGCCGTTCAGGGTCTGGGGGACCGGTTGGCTGGTCTGAAAAATAAACTCCGCTGGGTCCATAATCTGGTCAGACTTCTATTACGGTTATGCGAGGATGAGACCCAAAGATGCAGAGATGAGGACAGCAGGCAGGTAGGCGAGGGTAATTAAGAATTTATTAAACAAAAGACAGGGAAAAAATACACGGGGAGCACAAGGAGCAGGCAAAGTCCCGGAGCAACAAAAGGTCCAAAAGCACATTTCCTCCTTCGAGTTTAATATTGTTTTGTTAGATTGGTTATTTCATGCAATCATTCATACAATAGACTGGCATAGTGTTGTAGGGGTGAACTAGCTAGATAGCAAACTGCACCTGATGGCAGTCAATGCTAATATTGTCAACCGGATTTTGGCGAATCCATTTGAAAGTCTTCACTACGAGGAGAAACTTAAAATGATATTAAAATAAGATGGATTTATTAACACCTAAGACAAGTCAAAGTAACAGGTATTTCCAGCTCTTCTGGTATGACTAAGTTAGCTGGAAGTGCTGTGACAAAGAAAATGTACTGCTGGCCATGCCTCTTGATATTATAAATTATTATTAAAATAATATTTATACTATAATTATATAATCTATTCTTATAATATTATAAATGAATGGACAATTTTTATGATGTAGGCCAAAAATTAGCTTCCCCTCTTTGAAAGACCAGCAGCCACCACTGGTGAAGACAGTTTTGGAAAATCTCTCTTTTAGTGTGGACAGAGAGCCATAACTGAAAAACAAAGTCATGTGGAAGTACTTTTAGTGTGAGTTGTCAAGATGGAAGGCATTTTAAATCTTGTGTCTCTCACCTTTTCTCCTCCCTCCCTAAGGAGAAGATTCTTAGTTGGAAAAAGAAATTGGATCAAGCCAGCCAGGAAGGTAACAAAATCTGTTGTTGGGGTTTGGTGGAGGTGTTTAGTAAATGGTACATTGAAGGCATCCCGTTTTGATTATGTACAAATAAATGATGAATGGCACCCAATTCTGTAAGTAATAAAGTTGTAACAATAAATATACATGCCAGATTGAAATAGCTTTCATGAATAAAGGAACAAAAGTTTAAAAAAATAAATAATGAAGAAAAGTAATTTATCCCATATGTTTTACAGATATCTCAGTTTACAGTGTCAATTATTTATTTGTAAAACCCCATGAATTATTTTCTGACATTTTCTTTGGTTTGTATTTGACTCTGTTTGTCCTGTAGAGTATGAGTTTGATCCAATACTCAACCCTAGCACTAAGGAGACAGCTGCCGCATGTCAGATTCTAGCTGATTGCATCTCCAAAAACCTTGACAACTTCCACGAGCAAGTTAAAGCCACAGAGGTGTGAACGATGTCTTTGTGTGCCTGTATTACATCTAGCTTCTCTTTGACACCTTATCTATTTCACCATTTCTCATCAGATAAGCCTATTGAAAATTGATTGCTAAAATTAGATTTTGTTATAACAGAGCTTGATGTTATCTTCTTCTTGTGGTTGATAAATGTACATTGTTTAATTTCCTTCTGTTTTCTCTTTTATTTTACATTGCTCTCTATGTACCTCGATTTCATGTGGGCTACTACAAAAGATCAAGATTTCTAGAAATTGAATTTAGAGGATGTGATGGCAGTGTGAACAAAATCATAGATCAGTCAGTTATGTAGACTGCAGGCTGGAGAATACTTTTTTATTGTAAAAACAACCACACTAGTCCACATTTCCTGTTGTTTTAAGCTTTATACACGCTGAAGAAAGTTTTGGAACAGCTCCATTTTGGGAGGATAAAACCGCTGTTTTAGATGATGTGTTTATATTGAGCTGCTTAACTCTTCTCTCCCTTTCTCCTTCCTCCCCATGGAGAGCCAACTTCAATGGCAAAAGGAATTGGCTGCAGCCGTCCCTGAGGGAGGCGATGGAGGTGTCAAGCTGAAGGATGAGGACTTTGTAGTTTTAGTGAGTTTTTATTCTAATTCCTTTTACTCATTTTTTTTAAAAATTGGGTTTTGTTAATTATCATTTAATGTGTAAGATGTTGCTTTCCACCATTGGCATAATTTACTTGGGAATACAAAAACAGGCCCCCCTCTCTTGTTCAGGTCGCTACTTTTGACTATGGAATGAAAGAAGAGGACCCCATCAAGAATGTGTATTTCTACAGCAAGACAAACCCTGACAAAGCATACCCAATCACCAGAGACCAGGTCAGAACTAAAGCAATCACTCCCTAAGGCAGCCTCTGTTATCACATTATTCTCAACTCCAGGCTGCTGTCATTCTTGTTAGGTGTCCAAGCTTCTCCCAGAATGCTTTTCTGAGCAGCTGATCAGGGTTTACAGTAAGAAGACTGATGAGCAGAGTGTGGAGGCTGCCAGGAAGCACTTCTTTAAGTGGTGTGAAAAGAAGGGCGTCCCAGAAGCTCAGGTAATATTTACATCTATTATTCTGCTTACCCGTAACACAAGTACTGTGTAGGGCCCTCGGGCACCATCACAAAAAAAAGCGCAAACTAGCTAGCTTATGACAGCTAAGACATGAAAGGGGAGAGAGAAACTTCTGCAGGCCAGAATCAAACATGCAACATCTACATCAAGAACAGAGCCTCTCTATATGGGCTCTCCCTAATCCACCAGGCCACCCAGGCACCCTGGATTAAGGCTGAATGATCATAAATATAGTCATCAAAACTGCAATTTACTTTCTGTCCATCAGCTAAAAACATCAGTCTAGTAACAAATCTCTCACTCTGAACCACTGTTGTTAATACTGATGCACTTCTGTCTTCATCTACATGCAGAATGGAGACACTGCAACACCAGAAGTCATTCCTGGGGGAAATATCCAGAACACTCCACCAGACGTTTTGGAACACAGAGAATAAAAAGTGAAAAGGAAATCAAACACTCCCTTCAACTTATTGTCTCATTATGATTGATTCTATAAGGCGAGTATGAGCACAGTGTAGCACTAGACACTGTTTCTCCCAAAAACAAATGATTTCAGAGTACCAGGATACATTACTGCATGTTTGGGCCATATACTCAGTTTGTTTAGAGCCCTGTTCAACACATATCTTTGTTTTAGTTTGATCATTAAACACACTTTAAATGTCTTGTTATGAAACTGAAGCCTGTTGTAGGGGACCGGTGTATTCAGCTATCAGGGATATTTAGGCTTCTGTGTGTATTCTGTGTGTATTCCTTATAATCAGGACAAGCTATAAAACACTACCCACATGGAGTGGAGTTAAAGTGAATATTTAAATTGTGGTTTAGTGATTTTAAATATTAAGATGTTTAGGGTTTATGTTAATTATAATCTGATGATATATTATAAACTGGAAGCTTTGACTTGGGAATCACTTTGTATTTCATATATCAAATGAAATAAGAATTATGATTACTATTACCATTATGATTACAGTGTACTCTAGCCCAGGGGTGTCAAACTCATTTAGTTCATGGGCCACATCCCCCTAATTTGATCTCAAGTTATTGTGTGTGTGTGTGTGACCCGTGAAAGAGGGGTAATATTCTGAGAAAAAACTCAGAATTTCTAAGATTAAAGTTGTACATTTACAGAAAAAGAACTCAGATATTTTCTGATATTAAAGTGGTGAATTTGGAATTAATTACTTCTTTGCAAAGTCATCCAGTGGGCCTGATTGGACCCTTTGGCAGGTCGCTTTTGACCCACGGGCCGTATGTTTGACACCCCTGCTCTAGCCTATACCGCTGTTTACCATGTAGCTCAAACTGCTTTCTTTAATGTAACCATCGGAGTGTGATTAAGATAACATTTTTGATAGTTTTGCTCATAGAGTGAAAATGTATTGGATTATTAATATATATTTGGGCTGTAAAGGGAAACCTATTAAAGAGATTAGAGCCTTTCAACTGTATCCCCAATGAGACAGGTTGATGACAGTTGTGCCAGCTCTATTTAAAATAAAACTCTGTACAACAGATGAAATCATAACGCTTGTGTACATTTTGTGTATTAGTAAAGAAAGGCCTTAAAATGTTAAAAGGAAAACCCCACACTAAAAACGCTGGGTTATTTTAATAACCCAAATGCTGGGTTAAGGCTGTTGGGTCTTAGGTTGGGTTGATTTAAACCAACGTTGGGTCAAAGACTGCGACCCAACACAACGGGTCAAATCACAGCGGCTCATTCTTCCGCCATTTCTGGACAGAAGGCCCCAGGACGTCGGCGACCACAGCTCCGGTAAGTGGTAGGAAACTTTAAGATGGTAAAACTAGACAAATATGTTAGAATAGCCAGACAATTTGGTTCCTGTAAACACACTAACACCCTTACACGGAATTAATTAACTATATAACGTTAACGTTATGAGTAGCTGTTATTTAGCGTCCCGCACGTCATTGACGCACTTGACAGTGAGGATGACGCTGGTAAAAACACTCATTAACTTTCAAAATATAATATATAACAAACAAAAGACTAAACAACAAAAGTACTACACAAACAAAATCTAACTAGTAACTCTTACTAGGTTTACAATAATGTTTTTCGCTCAATAGCTTTCTAACAGTGATTACTAAAACAAAAGGTTTCTAAACCACAATCTAGTTGCAAACACAATTGCTTCTAACCAAACCAAATGGCATTAACCAAACAGCATGGCAGACTGAACCAAATGTACAGGCGCTATCTAACCCAACCGCATGGCAGACTGAACCAAATGTGCAGGCGCTATCTAACCCAACCGCATGGCAGACTGAACACTGAAGGTTCAGGCGCGCCGACTGGGGAATCACAGGGGTATTTGAAGTCATCCGGGTTGATTGCAGGACGTTGATTGGTTGGGACCACAGCCAACGCACCAATCAACAGCATGGCCTGGCACAAGGAAGTGGGCGGAGCCATCTTCGTAGGCCAATCCTCTTCTGGCAATCACAGATCCGGATATACATATCCTAAAATAATGTCCTTAAAGGCAGGGGCCGTAACAGAAGGTCTACCGTATTCTGGTCAAACTCTGTGATTTGCCCGCTCCGTGAATCCTTCCACGGCGCTCTCGTCGAACTCCGTCAGGAAACAGTCTGCTTGTCAGTGAGATTGTTTAGCCAACAATCTCTCAGCAAAGTCCTTCAAAGTTCTTTTTAGACAAACTTGCCACATCTCTCTCTTCTTCTCCCTTGTCTCTCACGCAGGCTCCCCTTTATCCGTTTTTACCTGTAAACCAATTAGAATTAAACAAATATCTAACAACCAATTAGAATATTCTTCCCTAGCTTATATCTAGGTAAATTACATTTCCACAAGTACTTTCTTATATAAACAACATTGCATATAACAAGAGACATAACACTTACCCAGTATGTATGCTAAAATAAATACATGGACATTCTCTCTAGCCACATAACCCTTACATCATGAATACAGGGATTTTAAGTGCATTACTGTAGAATTAACTAACAGTTTAACCTTTTAACTTTTAGTACCATATATTTGTCATTTATTAACTATTTATTGTCTCTATGAGCTGAATATAATTATGCATCAACTTAGAATATAGCCTAATTTCCAAAGGCTACATGTCCAAACAGGTCTGACACAGCTTCTCAGGTTGTTGCGGCCGAGTGGTTAAGGCGATGGACTAGAAATCCATTGGGGTCTCCCTGCGCAGGTTCGAGTCCTGCTGACCATGAAGGGCATTCATTAAGAGTGGTAGCAAACCAACTGATGCATCACAGGATACTGGAAGCCCCAATGTATCTCTTAGCAAATATTTTCAATCTGTGTTACAACATTTGCAGTGAACGTTGTGTTGTCCAGCAGAAAGGCAACTGGTTTGTTACTTTTTGACTATGATTGATACCATAGCAGTGCAATCATTTCTTTTGATTTCCAGCCACCTGCAGTTACATTTACAAGTTTTGAAGCCATATACAACATTAACATTACATGTTTTACCCAGGTTTCTTCTTTTATTCAGTGATATTGTGGGAGTCATCCCAAAAGGATTAATAAAGATAAGTCTAAGTCTATCTCAGAAAAAAGTCAAAAACTCTTAAAATCTTCAGTGACCTGCATACCAATGACCGTAAAGATTAATATGTACGTGGTTTGCAGAACTGTACCTCCTGATAGACATAAGGTCCCTCAGGTTATGATTGGGCTGCTATATGGTTTTCTGCAGAAGGATAAATCCCAGATTTGCCTCACTCCAGGTTATTTAAGCTACAAACATCCCTGGGTGGACTTGAACCACCATCCTTTTGGTTAACAGCCAGCTGCGCTGACCTATTGCGCCACAGAGACTGCGCCTGTCCAGGATGTAGCTCAGTGGTAAATGTAAATGTGCTCCAGGTTTCTTCTTTTATTCAGTGATATTTCAATATCTTTGGGAGTCATCCCAAAAGGATTAATAAAGATAAGTCTAAGTCTATCTCAGAAAATAGTCAAAAAATCTGAAAATCTTCAGGGGATGTAGCTCAGTGGTAGATGTAAATGTGCTGTATTTACATAGCGCTTTTCTAGTCTTAACATCTACTTAAAGTGCTTTTACATAGTACAGGAACCATTCACAACTCACACACATTCATACACTGTGGACGAGGCTGCCGTACAAGGTGCCACCTGCTCATCAGATACACACTCACACACATTCACACTCCAATGGCCCAGCAAGGGGGCAACTCAGCGTTTTGTACTTGTGAAAAACAAATATGCTGTCCTTAACTAGACTCAGATTCTTAACAACTGCTAAATAATAGAAGCAAGACCCTTGCCCATTTTCATGGGTCGTGGACAGCAACTGAGACGACAGGACTCCCCCTGACTGTGACCCAGACCGACCAAAATATTTGATGTGTGGGAAAACAAATTGGCCAGACACGTTAGGGAAAGTTAGGAAGAGACTAGGATACTGTAGACTTAGAAGACTAACACTAGAAGGAACGGTTTTAATCATCATGGCAGTGATTTTACCTTTGCTTTTACTCATCAGCTCTGTTTTTATCCCACCCAGAAAAGAGATTTTAGACCTGGAACGAGCCATCTTTTATTTCCTGTGGAGGTCCAAGTGGGAACGAGTGCAAAGAAGAGTGATGAAGAAGCCAAAGGAGAAAGGAGGGAAAGGAGTGCCGGACCTGTTATTGTTTTTAGGAAGCAGATTTACAGCTATACACATAACAGCAGCCACGGCCCCATCCAGAAATCCTAAGACTGCAGCTATGGCACGGTTCTGGATGGGATCATACCTCAGAAGATTGAAGCCCTTACCCTCTGATCTTAAAGTACCTGGGTCTTTTACCCTGCCACCAACCTATGCTTTTATCCAGATGTTTTTAAAAACGTTTTTACCTTGAGCAAGAAGAAGTGCATGTTTTAACAAATCATCGCTCTCTTATTTCAGTTGTGCAGGATTGGGAATCAGTAAGTCCAGTGCGTGGGCTGGCTTTTGGCGAGCCCTTAACTGTTTGGTGCAACATGAATCATTCGGCTCTCCCAAACAGACTCCGGGACTTGTCATGGATGGTGGCTAATGAGATCCTCCCGGTCAGGTCCGTTATGCACTCCCGGGGCATGTCAGCACACTCATCCTGCCCCCGACCTGGATGTGGCGATACCGAGTCGCTGAGGCTCTGGGAGTTCAGCGTTGCCGTAGACTTGTGGGCAACGGCCAGCTCCTTCCAATTCCCATACTTACAGTACCAGCAAGGGAGGTCCTCACAGCACAGCTAGTGCTATATGGGGCAAGCCCAAAGAAACAGATACCAGCATGTGACTTTGCAAATCAGTGGCTAACCCTGGCCGCCATCAAAGATGCTATTTGGACCTCCAGAAACTTGCTGGTAAGAAAGCACATGCAGATCCCCCCCCTGTGGCTGTGATCAGGATGGCTGCAGTATCTAAGTAGTATGCGTTTCATGATTGTACTTTTGTTTTTGAATGGTAAATGAACAACTTTGCTGGAATCAAAAACATGACCTTTCCCATTTTGACAAACTGTTTTGATCACTTGAGGAATTTCAGTGAAGTCTTTGGTCTTGGACAGTTACCTTGCAATCTAAAACTGTATATCCTATTGTCTCTGGAACAATAATAGCAGTTGGAGGGGTAATGGCTCTTTACAGTGAATATGCAAAAGAAGATGTTCACAAATTCAGCCCAGGTAAATTCTCGGCCCATATTCACACCGACCTAAACCTACTCACTTAATGCTGATTACAATATTCTAAAATCAACAATGCCAGAGAAAATTGACAAAGAGTGATAACATTTTTTAATTAAGTATTGGCTCTTTCCTTGCAAAAGTTAGGTTCCAATAACAAGCATACCGTTACTTACATTCCCTGTGTTTGTCACAATGTTCAACATTGACAATCTTGACAAAGACTTAATGCTGATACAGATCATAGCAATTAGCAGAAGACAGTTTTGAATCTTCAACCTCTGGGTTATGGGCCCAGCACGCTTCCGGTGCGCAACTCTACTCTGCTTTACAAGACTTCCTTGGAGGGAAATGCCGATGAGTTGAAACTATTTTTTGTGGTGTTGTGGAATTGGATGTTGGTGCACTAGGAAGCCCAAGAAGCTGTGATCCATGTTTGATGGAAGATGGATGAATTACCTTTTTGCTAACACTTGTGAAAACATAATGTGGCCATGCAGACTGATAGTTTTCAGTGGTGCAACTTAGACTCAGTGGTTAGACTGGTGGTTCAGTGGTAGTGTTCTTGCCTGCCACGCGGGAAACCCTGGTCTGTTTCCTGGCCAATGCAGCTGGCTGCATTTGTTGATTCAGGTGGACATTGTGGACAGAAACATTGGTGGATCTTGATTCCCACCATAGGATTTGTTCTGTATTGTACATTGCTTTCACATCCCGCGCAATGTATTGCCAATGTGTTGCCATTGTCAAGCACATTGCCACCCTGGTGACTTTCTTCCATGTCTCCATGAACGCCCATATATTTGGGCTGACAGTTGAGAAACCTTCCCTTGTTAACTACGACATGGATTACTGAGAACCTACTATATCATTACATGTTTAATTCACTATATTATAGTGAATTAAACATGTAATATTCACTATATTATCGTGAATTCAACATGTCCAACTGAGACAGGTCCAACTGAACATCTGTAGGATCAGTTAGGATGGCCGAGTGGTCCAAGGTGCAGCGTTCAGGTTGCTGTCTCCATTGGGGGCGTGGGTTCAAAGCCCACTTCTGACAACTAGTGTTTTCATGTGGAACTAATGTCTGAGACATGATATTGGGAATAAAGAACTTAACTATTCTTTGTATTCAAGAGGACATGAATGTGTGCAAGAAATGCAATTGCAAGTAAAGCTTTGTGTTAGCATCTTTATTGTCAACACATGTAAAGTTACCATGTGTTTGTACACAGTAGACATATCTACTGCTGTATTCACTGTCTGTGGCAAGTCCTTCAAAACCTGTTCTTGACTTGCTTTTTCCCACATCCTCTGAACGCTTAGCTAACTAAATGACTTAAGTTGGCCAATAATTGTTGCTTTTTCATCTTCGTTGTGATTGTTGTGTTCCTTTAATATCACATATGTGGATATTATGAAAGAAACTGCCTAGCAAACCCTTGCATCACGTTTAAAGGTTCCATGGTGTAATGGTTAGCACTCTGGACTCTGAATCCAGCGATCTGAGTTCAAATCTCAGTGGAACCTGGTTTTTAAGTTGCATGTATGCATTGGCTTAAGTTAAGAGTAATGTCTTGTTTGTGTTGTAGTATACAGTATATTCTCTCTTTTTTATACCTCAGGCTTTCAGACGACATATATTGTATTTATTTTTTTATGCACAGTATGCTGCAGATTTTTGGGTTGTCACTGTAATTTCCAGGACATAGATCTAACTCTGATTCAAAGCATAGCAATTAGCAGAGGATGGTTTCGATCCATCGACCTCTGGGTTATGGGCCCAGCACGCTTCCGCTGCGTCACTCTGCTCTGTTCTGGCATTCAGTCCCAGGGGCTGGAAAATCTGATTCACTTTTTGAGGGAAGGTTTGGGAACCTGTGGCAACCAGCTTACGGGCTGCAAAGTTAAACATTTAGACCATGCAATTATGTATAATGTGAGCTTCCTTATTACTCACACATTGATTATTCACATTTAACACTTTTGATTGGCTGGTGTTTTTTAAAAAAGGGCATTGTGAGTACAGATATAAACATCAGTAAGGAGTCTACCAAGTTGCCTCTTATCATTTTAGTTTGGACACCAAGTCAGGCTTACCGCGATGGTTTGGACTGGGTCGACTAGGGTTTTCTGCTGCTCTGGAGCAGACGGCTGTACTCACTCTGGTTTCTCTTCATAACACACAAGTTTTTCGCCTTTTACTAAAGACTTCCTTGGAGGGGACCGCCGATGAGTTGAAACTATTTTTGATGGGCTTTGCTGTTTGGCCGAGCCTTTTGTACTTGTGAAAAATAAATATTCTGTCCTTAACTAGACTCAGATTCTTAACAGCCGCTAAATCATAGAAGCAAGACCCTTGCCCATTTGCATGGGCCGTGGACAGCGACTGAGACGACAGGACTCCCCCTGACTGTGACTCGGACCGACCAAAAAATCCTTGGGGTAAAATTCAATCAGGAGGGTGGTGGGAAAACAGGTTGGTCAGACACGGTAGGGAAAGTTAGGCAGAGACTAGGGTACTGGCAACTAACACTAGAAGGCGAGCCCTCAACTGTTTGGTGCAACATGAATTGTACAAGTGCAATAGTGCAAAAAAATAGGAGAATTAAATGTGGACTCTTAAACATCAGATCTCTTTCTTCTAAAAGTGTACTAGTAATTTAATTAATATCAGATTAAAATATTGATTTATTTTGTCTTACTGAGATCTGGCTGGGTAATGGAGAATATGTTAGTCTAAATGAATCCACCCCTCCCAGTCATATTAATACTCACATTCCTCAAGGCACAGGCCCAACTGATGACTTCTCCTTCTCCTGTTACATGCTGCACCCGAAGTCCATACTGACTCAATTAAATTCAATTTTATTCATAGTATCAATATATTATCAAGATGCAAGCATGATTTTGGAGCCTCCCTGATCCAAGGAAACATGCTGGGGGAAAAAGAACATAAGGACTTTGGGGAATGACTTGCCAGAGCTAGGTTAGTAACAAACACGTCTGGGACATGGATGCACACAAATGGAAAGATAAAGGAGAGAGGAGCTCAGTGTGTCAAAGGAAGTCCCCCGGCAGTCTAAAACTATTACAGCGTAACTAAGAGAGACGGGGTAAAGAGAGGAGCCTGGTCGGGCTAGAACTTTCCCCTGCTGGATCGGGCTGTACTGCACTGCCTTCCTCTAGTTTTATTATATTATTGATTAAATGATAAATTAATCTGACGACTATGAAGAGAAGCAGAGAAGAGAAGGGGTGCCATGTTTGTGGATATACACCCTCCCCCGCCGGTCAAGGTCAGACCAGACGTGAGACGCAGCCCACACTCACGTTCAAATTGATAAATGCCAAGCTTTGCGTAGGAATCGGCGTACACCCGTCCTACGCCTGTTTTAGGTCGTACGCACATTTCATAAATGAGGGCCCATGTGAGCACAATAAAGATTTCTTGAAGGAAGGTTTGTCTTTTATAGTTCTAGTTTTTTTCCAATTCTTCTGGTCACACTTGGGACTATTCCACATCTTTGGTCTGTAGTTCTCTATTCTGTCAGGGCTTAACTCTGTCTCCCCCACCTCTTTTTTGTCTCTTGTTATGTCTCAGCGCCAGCTGTTGCTAGAAGTATTATGCTTTTGGTTCGTCCGACCATCTCTACATACGTACGCACTTCCGATTCTTGTGAATGTGATAATACAGGACCCACTGGAGGGAATTTCTTCAAACTTTGCAAAAACATTAACATGAAGTCGCAAATCGATTGATGAGATTTTGGAGGTCAAAGGTTTATTGTCAAAGTGACTGTGTCCTGTGTCATGTCTGTCAATCCGATTCTTGTGAATGCAATATCTCTGAACGCCTAGAGGGAAGCACTTTAAATGTGTCGTACATAACCACTTGGAGTCGCGGATGAACTGATTTCGATTTTAAAAGATCAAAGGTCAAGGTTACAGTTTCATTACGTCTCCAGAACTGTATATGTATCTTTCCTGAACTGGTGAATTTTGGTTATGTGAAGCCCCAGTGGCCTAATGGATAAGGCACTGGCCTCCTAAGCCAGGAATTGTGGGTTCAAGTCCCATCTGGGGTGAATTTCAGCGCAGCGGAAGTGGCCCAGAGGTCGATGAATCAAAACCATCCTCTGCTAACTTTCTTTTGCTGCTGACACAACGGTAGACACTTTAAAAGGGTGATGCATCAAGAGATTATGACCCTCAACCTGATTACCATGGTGAGATGAATATGAAAAAAACTGCTGGAAAAGTTGTTGACAGTGCCATGAAAAGTAATGTTCTTGAGGGAAATCATCTTCAGGCAGTTTACTGTCCATTTTGACAAATCCACATCCACTACCCTGTCAGGACCCTGTAGTAATGCTGACTTTCTAGTGATGTGATTGGTAAGTGGTTGGGCTGTATACAGGTTTTGATCATATCCATCGGTTGCATGGACGGGACTTTAATACCCCGGTTCCACCGCCTGATCGCTGTCTTGTCTTTGTTGTTCTACGACTATTTGGGCTCACAACTAAACACACCCGAAGCATCTCAGCCTAAAATCCGTTTGCAAGAGAGCGCCTTGTTTTTTTTAGCTTGGAAAAAGGCTTTAGCTTATGACAAGGTAAACAAATTGCACCATTGTGCTACTCATTAGTGTGCTCAATTCAGTTATGTATTGAAGCACATCCTTAGAGCTAATGGCTCTCATTTATCAACCTAACGTAGAAACCAGCGCAGATATGAGCGCAGAAATCCTCTTATGACAGGCTTCACGAGAGATTCATGAAACGTTCATATCACAGCAATCAAAGCGTAAGAATGATCGTACATTGATAAATGCAGCAGCTGGAAATGATCGTAATTTAAATATCACGCCCCAATATGTTCTCGGTTTTGAGGCCTCGCCTCTAGTATTTACGACATGGCCAGACGTAATCCGGCTAAGAAGCTGCACTTTTCAGAGGTGGAGATAGAAATTGTTACTATTTAATCTGCTATAGATAGAGGGTATAGAAAGAAGGAGAAAGGGAAGAAAAGAAAGACAAACCATGTAAATGTAGGTATGCATCTGTGTCTATGATGTGTAAATAAGTGAAGCATAAGAATTTGTATTTACTAAAAGATAAAAGTAGAGAAAGAGGGTAGGACCTGATAAGTTGTTTATGAACTTCTTCCTACTCCTTTTTGAACATGGGAATTTTTTTGTTTGAATGACTTTCAATTTTGGAAGATTGTGCTGAGAAGTAGATGGCCTTATTTTGCCAGAGTCATGACAGTACCTCCCCTCCGACGAATGCCATCGGGCGGACAGCCAGGAGCACCAGAAGCCTATAGAAGTCCTGGAGTAGGTCAGCGTCTAGGATCTGACACCAAGGTATCCAGCACCTCTCTTCAGGACCGTCACCCTCCCGGTCCACGAGGTACTGGAAGCCCCGCCCATGACGTCTAGAGTCCATGATGCGGAGAATTGTGTAGACCATGAAATGGGAAAATTTTTTATTTTTCTTCTCTAAGAAATTTCTTAATTTCGCAAGACCTTGTCACACTGTTACTGCATTAACTCTGTGAAAACTGTCTTCCCACTTGGTTATTCTCTGCAGGTAATAACCAAATCTCAAATCTCACCGAATTCTAAACCTTGACTCAGTTGCACAGCTGTCTTTATTTTGTTTTTTTATTCCAAAACAATTCCTCTCCTGCTGTAAAGAAACTTCGACAACCTTCTCTATTCTGTCAGGGCTTAACTCTGTCTAACCCCCACCTCTTTTTTTGTCTCTTGTTATGTCTCGGCGCCAGCCTTGGCCAGAAGTATTATGCTTTTGGGTCGTCCGTCCATCTCTACATACGTACGCACTTCCCATTCTTGTGAACGTGATAACACAGGAGGGAGGAAGGAATTTCTTCAAATTTTGCAAAACCTTTCATTTAAACTCGCAGATCAATTGATGAGATTTTGGAGGTCAAAGGTTTAAGGTGACTGTATCCTCATGTCTGTCCATCTGATTCTTGTGAATGCAATATCTCTGAATGCCTAGAGAGAATCACTTTAAATATGGCATACACAACCACTTAGAGTCATGGCTGAAATGATTTAGATTTTGCATTTTCAGAAGAGCACCTTGTTTTCTTTTAGCTAGTACTTGATTTGCTTTTTAATAAAAAATAAAGAAGCCTTAATGGTTAATTCTTTACAGTATTAATGTCAAGGGTAGTTGTAACTTAAACATTTCTACATATTATTATTTTTCAGCACAACTGGAAACCAACGAAGTAGAAGCTGAGGCAGCTATTCAAAAACTTGAAGATGTTCAATTGCCCCTGAACGGACCCAAACAGCTAAAAACCAGCCTGACGCTGGGCGACCAGCTGGCCAACCAGACGTCGGCCAACCAGACGCTGGGCGACCAGCCGGCCAACCAGACGTCCGCCAAACAGACGCTGGGCGACCAGCCGGCCTGCCAGACGTCGGACAACCAGACGCTGGGCGACCAGCCGGCCAACCAGACGTTGGCCAACCAGACGCTGGGCGACCAGCCGGCCTGCCAGATGTCGGCCAACCAGACGCTGGGCGACCAGCCGGCCAACCAGATGCTGGGCGACCAGCCGGCCAACCAGACGTCTGTTCCCTCCGCCAACCTGATGCTGCTTTGACGTGTTTCTGCATGTACCTACTTATGTCTGTGCTGATATTAAACTAAACAGATTTTACCGTACTTCTCTAATTAAATTCTAAGCTATGAATGATTTCATCTGCCAGAAAGCACAATGGTTTCCCTTTGCCATTACTTGATGCATTCCTCCAAACTAAAACAATTGCACGAAAAGGGATCACTTTGGAATCAACACTGTTGCTGTTAAGATTAAGAGAAGAACAGTCAGCATGGCAAGTACCCACTAGTAGGCTTGAGTATCAGTATAAAACTTGTTTTCCTTTTGTCTTGGGGTCAAATTTGACTTATGTTAAGTTTCTTTATCAGAAGTTAGTTTCTATTAACCAAAAATAACATGGGTGGTAATCAATGATCTTCGCAAGTAAAACTACCGATTTAATTGAATTTTAAGGTTTTAAATACATAGTGTTTGGTTTTCCTAGGTCAATTTTTACCTGGTGGTCCAATGGAGCACTATGGTGCTTTACAGCAGATGAGCACATGTAAAGACCCACTAAAACACCCGCACACATACACGGCCCCCCACAAACGCACAATCATACAAACCGCAGCTGCAAACTACCTTGTGTAATGGTAACATTGTGCATTCCAACGGGGCTTTAACCAGTATGTTATTTTAAGCATGCAATTGATATGGGTTGATCAGAAATTGTTATATTTATTGCTGATTAGAAAACTATTTACATGACAGCATCGAGCTTCAGGTCAATGGTGTTGTCATAGAGTTGTGCTCTTTCCATCGCTTGACAATATTCCCATTTAGGATCAAGAGTTCTTCTCCCATGCTGAACATAGCCTGAGCCAAGGGCCACTTTCCCCTCATGAGTAGTCCAACGTGTTTTCCGGGACTTCCTCAAGGCCTTGTAGCATTGGTTAGCAGCTGGTAGAAAAGCGTCCCCGTCGGGGAATCGAACCCCGATTTTCCGCGTGATAGGCGGAGATACTGTCCATTATATTAACGAGGAATGCCCACCAGCAGCTGCCGTCTTGGCTCTTTAGGTATCCGGTGATCCCCAGCTACAGCCAACCATGGGTTGGGCATATCTGCTTCCACCAGTTATCTCCCCACTATCGCACAGCTCATTATGCATGTTTAAACAATATGAACGCAGGACTCATGCACACACACAGCAAATCACAAAAACAAATATGACAGCAGTCGTAACACACAGAGAGGTATATTCCAGAGGGTGAGGAGGATGAAGAAGAGGGTGAGGAGGAAGAAAATATAAATGGGACAGAGAGAAGAACAGCCAGAGGGACAGCAAGTGGATCCATGTGGATCAAGTACTGCACCATCAGGTTTGTAATGAAGAAGGTTCTTACTATTTTCAGCAGTGCAATTACAATTTCATTGTAGGTCTACTGTGTGTCCTTAAAATTGTGCTTTCTGCTGTAAAATTCTTTTTTTGTGTCAATACGGCTCTGTAACTTTTTTTTAAGTACATACTTTTTGAAATGCATGCAAGTATACATGTATACAGTGGTATGCATGCGTTTAGGAACCCATGCTGAAGTTCACTAAAAAGAGGAATTAAAAAATTATCTTTTGGAAGTTGATCTTAATGCCTTAATTTAATAAAAAAGGAAAAATCCAACCTTTAAGACACCAAATGTATTGTCTAGCAAAGGTGGTATAGGGGTGAGCATAGCTGCACGGACTACTACGGTAAGCATACCTCATATTTCCGTTTTTCCGGTCCTTGTGTGTTGGTAGCGTGTTCATAGCGTGTTGCTGCTCACTAAATACCAGTTCAATTTGTTAGATTTACTATTACAGCGGCTAAATACTTATTCTTTCAGTAGTTCTGCCTAAGCACTCACAGATCTTTTTCATTCTTCAGCGACTTTCGTTAAATAACAGTTGTTTTCGAACGCTTGGTAGCTAACGCTACCGTACTTTAGCTTTGCTGCTAGCGACTTTAGCTTAGCAGTTAGCCATGTCGTTTTTCTCTCCCTCTCCTACTTTCTCTTGGTCAATGTGTCAGATGTTTAGTTACTCCTCTGCATCAATTAGCGGTAATGGTATGTGTAACGCAAATCAAAGCAAATATCGTGGAGACTTGAGAAGATTTGGTGATGTCCCTGATGAGAATCACTTTCGCTGCCTCAGGCGTCGACCCATGAAGTTTTATGTTTTACAATTTCTTGCCCATGTTGCCTGGATCTTGTTTTGTTTTCAAAGTATGCATGCTTTCTTGGCAATATCAGCATTTTTCTTGGTGAGGTTGTTCGTTGATGTAAACTTGGGTGCCTGCTGGTAGCTGGCTGCTCCTGGGCAGTAAATAGTAGAGGCGAGGCCTCAAAACCGAGAATATATTGGGGCGTGATATTTAAATTACGATCGTTTACAGCTCCTGCATTTATAAATGTACGGCCATTCTTACGCTCTGATTGGTGTGATACAAACGTTTCATGAATCTCACGTGAAGCCTGTCGAAAGAGGATTTCTGCGCTCATATCTGGGCTGGCTTCTACGTTAGGTTGATAAATGAGGGCCATTAGCTCTAAGGATGTGCTTCAATACATAACTGAAGTGAGCACGCTAATGAGTAGCACTATGGTACAATTTGTTTACCTTGTCATAAGCTAAAGCCTTCTTCCAAGCTACAAGAAAACAAGGCGCTCTTCTGCAAACGCACAGCTGGGAGTGCTTGAGAGCCCTTTGAGGTGCAGGGTGATTTTAGGTTGAGATGCTTTGGGTGTGTTTAGGTGTGAGCCCAAATAGTTGTCAAACAACAAAGACAAAACAGCGATCAGGTGGTGGAACCGGGGTATTGAAGTCCAGTCCATGCAACCGATGGATATGATCAAAACCTGTATACAGCCCACCCACATCACTGGAAAGTCAGCATTACTACAGGGTCATGGCAGGGTAGTGGACGTGGACTTGTCAAAATGGACAGTAAACTGCCCGAACATGACTTGCCACTTTTCATGGGCTGTCTACAACTTTTCCAGCAGTTATATCATGATTCATCTCACCATGGAAATCAGGTTGAGGGTCATAATCTCTTGATACATCACCCTTTCAGAGTGTCTAACATTGTGTCACCAGCAAAATACATTTAGCAGAGGATGGTTTTCAAGCCATGGACCTCTGGGTTATGGGCCCAGCACACCCGCGCTGCCCCACCCATCATCACCCCAGATGGGACTTGAACCCACAATCCCTGGCTTAGGAGGCCAGTGCCTTATCCATTAGGCCACTGGGGCTTTATGTCATGTAAACTCACCAGTTCAGGAGGAATACAGACTGGGCTATACAGTAATTTGTTTTATTCATAGTATCTGCACTATTGTATGGTATATTTTTTGAAGTTATCATTATATATTGCTATATTTTACCTTCTGATAGAGGTCATGCCACTTCCGCTGCTTAGGGGCTGGTCTGTTGCCTCCAGTAGGCCAAACCCCTGAGCCGGCATACGCCCTCAACCTTGCCATCCACTCTCCTTCCCCCATGGACTTCTGGCTTTTAGGCTCATTGCTCATCTGAAGGCAATATGAATATGGACAACAATATACAATGAGCATCCTTTGGACAATACACTGTGACACTACAGCACAAATGCACACCTACAGTGACAGCTGCATTATCAAATCAATCAAGTTAGTTTTAAATGGGTAGCAACCTACCTAGATGATTATCAAAGAGTAGGCTACGTCATAGCAAGTTAGTTACATATTGTTTCTCTATTCATAGTAATATTAAAAATATTATATGTAGATCTTAACGTTAGTTTGTTTACATGACACAAACAAGCCATAATACAGTAGTTAACCTACAGCTTGCAATTTACCCAGGAGCAGGTAGTTACCTAAGAATAGTAATACCATAGCTACATGGCTTTTTCTATTTATATTAATATTTTATACGTTACATTTATCAATTGTAACGTTCACGTCAGTTTCTTTACATCTTACATGACACGAACGATCATATTAGCTATCCTACCGCTACAGTTAGCATTGGCGATTGTTAGCTATGATGCCATATAACATAATGTAACACGTAGCAAAATTATCAGAAAACACATCTTAATGGTTACTTGCCATTGAATTTAATGATATATTTAATGACATTGTCAGCTTAAGTGCGATGACAGCAAACCGTTACTAGGCACGCTGGGTACGTTAGCGTCATGTACGTGGTGCGTCATCCAATCTTTCCAATTAATCAGCGTTATGATTGGCTAGGTCCATTGTCATCCCGCTACGTGATTGGACGGGGGTGAATCTCACTTTGGACATGAACAAACATGATTAGATGTTATGATTAGATTAGATAGAGACTGCGCCTGTCTGATGTTTTATGAGCGGGAGCTCGATCATTAAGCCACAAACATTTGCTTTATGGCTTTTTGAGGTTGAGCTGAACATGTATGCTTATCAGGCTATTTTCCTGTTACTCTGTTCTTACACGTCAATTGGGGAAGCTGACTCATGCGGAAATGTAGAAGCTGGACGTGCATTGTATTGTTCTAACATGGCAATTGGATTCTGACTTTGAATTCAAATATTTGGCATCCAAGAAAATTTCGGAATTGATGATATATCAATCATTTTGCTGGTGATTTCTTGGTCACAGTAACAAGCTTGATCATTGACATACTGTTGCACGCCATGTATCACAAAACTGTTGGGTGGGGCCTTATGTATCTGCTTGTATTACATCAAGTGATCTGCATACCAATGACCGTAAAGATTAATATGTACATGGTTTGCAGAACTGTACCTTCTAATAGGGGTAAGGCCACTTGGGTTATCTTTGCTGCTCTATGGTCTTCTGCAGAAGGATAAATCCAAGAGTTGGCTCACTCCAGGTAATTTAAGCACAAATTCACAGAAAGGTTACTTACCCAACCCGGTTTGATAAAACATTAGATCTCTATTATTGTTCAAATAAGTGAGAATATCAATCAATCAAGCGGCCTCCAGGATCCACAGACAGAGGCAGTGCACTGCGGTTTGCACTTTGTCCATGTCTGACATTACTAATCCAACTGAATAGATTATTACATTCGTGCAAACAGGTATAGCACCACTTTTTGGGTTGTCTTGAACGTGTTGCCAGTAAGTTACTGTAAGGGTATTATATTGTAAAAAACATGTACAGTTATGATACTGTGTAGTTACCACAAATATACAATAAAAAGTCTAACAGTGTGTCTTTCTTTCTCTCTGTCTCTCTCTTTCTCTCACCCCCTACAGGTCGGGGAAGATGACCGCCCACCCTGAGCCATGGTTCTGCTCGAGGTTTCTGCCTCTTAAAAAAAAGTTTTTCCTTGCCTCTGTCACCTAGTGCTTGCTCTTGGTGGGAATTGTCCAGGAGTTGTGCTCTTTCCATCGCTGGACAGTATTCCCATTTAGGATCAGGTGTCTCCTCCCATGCTGAACGCAGCCTGAGCCAAGGCCCGCTTTCTGCTCATGAGTAGTCCAACGCGTTCGCCGGGACTTCCTTGAGGCCTAAGCTGGTAGAAAAATCTCCCCGAGGAATGCCCAAGCTCTATTTTTGGAAAATCAATCGATAGGTGATACTATTCCAGCATTTAGGCCACAGTAAATATATGTAGATATGTTTAGGTTTACTACATATTCGCTCTAACTCAATCCATGACAAAGCATCTCTCTCTTTAAAAATCTCTGTGTCAAAAATGAACATGTCTAACAGCATTTTAAACATCTGCAGTAAAATATGAATGGTGCATTTCCCTACGAACATGCAGTTAAAAGCTTTTCATCAGTTTCCATAGTGTAGTGGTTATCACCTTCGCCTAACACGCGAAAGGTCCCCTGTTCGAAACAGGGTGGAAACACATTTCTTTGTTTATGTTGACTTCGCACAATCAAACTCTGCTGAGTTAAACTCTCAATAACCTTCACAGAATGATCTCCCTGTCTTGAAATTGTGGCCAGGCCTACCATAGTTTCCTGAATAGTTTCATCACATTCAGGAATTCAGGAATGTCCTGTCTAAAATCTATGCAGAAAAACTAGTCCATGCATTTGTTACTTTAAGCTGGATTATTGCAATTCTTTATTATCAGGCCGCTCGAAAAAGTCCATAAAGACTCTTCAGCTGATCCAGATTGCTGCAGCACGTGTTTTGACAGGAACCAGGAAAAGAGATTACATCTCTCCTGTTTTAGCTTCTCTGCATTGGCTTCCTGTAAAATCCAGAATAGAAATTAAAATCCTTCTTCTCACCTACAAAGCTCTTCATGTTAATGCATGTTACTAACTCAACTTCTTCCCTTTCATGGAGTTTTGCGCTCTCTCGCCCCCATAGTCTTGTGCTCTCTCTCCCCTTTCCTCTCTCCTCCTATCGCTTCCTGCAGGTGTTTCGGGCTCTGGAGCTGTGGAGTCTGGATCTGTGGTTGGAGTCACCTGCTACCTCCATCTTCCTGCTCGACACCCTCTGCTGCAATTCTCCAAGTCTCTCTCTCTCTCTCTCTGTTTGTCTCTTCAACATGTATCGCCCCATTGAGCTTTCCAAAATTTCACATCACTGTCCACCGAGTGAGTCTCTTGTAAAAAAAATCAAATCAGCATTTTTTTGTCTACTGAACGTTCTGTCACGTATACCCCTTACATTAAAAGATATTAGTTTTAAACTATCAGAGGTTAGCTTACCGTCAGGTGGAAAGCTCTGAACATGAGTACCTCGAAAAACTCCTAAAATGTTTTTAGGTTTAACTATTGGATAGAACATATTGCCCTTTTAATTATGTATAAGAAGAACAAAATAGCACATAAAAATGGGTGATGAATTAAACTTGAGTATTTTGCCTCATATTAAGAGAAGTTAAGCAAGTCAAGCAATGTCAACATTGTACCTCACATTAACAGAAGCATAACAAGTTATGCAGTGTGTCTCACACCGTTAATGACGACTAAAGGACCCTGCCATTTAGTTTTCTTTCCATCTTGGCGCACTTTCTTCACAAGGGGCCACAGTTTAATTCTGCACAGTCTCTCCTGTTGGTTTAAATCCTCAGTTATCCGGAGGTTCTTTCTCTTCATGACATCAGCGTTGAGGGAGGCTCTCCATACTTGTAATCTGAAAGTGAGCATACTGAACTGAATGATGATGGGTCGAGTGCTTTTATCCTCTCTCGGACGTCCGGCCCTGTACACGGTGTCCACCATGAATCCAAGCTTGCTCTTTTCCTCTGGGAGGATTCCAGCGATAATCTCCAGCACCTCCTTCCCCACATCCTCGTTGCTGCTTTCCGGAAGATTCAGAAGACGAAGATTCCCTCTCCTACTGTACCGCTTCGATTCTTCTAGTTTCTCTCTCAGGATTGTCATCTCGCCATTCATCTTCTTCACTGTGTCCTCCGTACCTTTCCATTGGTTTTCCAGCCCTTTCACATTTTCCTGCACTCTAATAATCTCAGCTGTATTTTTCATTACCATTTCTTCAATCTTCAAAAAACTGTCATTTAAGCCATTAATGGCTTTTAGGATGTCAGCATTTGATACCGTTTCCACTTCTTTGGTGCAGACCTTCTTAGGAATTGGGCTTCTCGTGGGAGTATCAGGAAGAGGTGTACATAAACCGGAGAACGAATCTTCGACATTCACATCCATTATCAGGCCTCCCTTTTTCATATCCTTGGCGTCTCTCTTTGACATCTCAGCATAGGTGTCCTGGTTGTTAGCAAGACTTTAGCTCACAGTGCACTGCACACGTGTCCTGATTTAGCTAGCAAAACTTTGGCTAACACCTAACAGTTTGTATGCTAGTTGGTATTTCACTAAAATTAACCAGCAAAAGTCCTTTTGTTTGGGCATTTGAATTTACAGGAAGCAGGGGCAAGTCACTTTAAATCATTGGTACTCGGTCAGAGCCTCGGAGCTCAGAATAAGACGTCTGCACAGGTCGCCATCTTGAACCAACCCACTGATTCTCTTCATCATCACGGATAACAGTCGTTCTCCTCGTCACCGCCGAAGGCCCGCCCCTCTGCCCTCACATCAACAGCTGATTGGACGGGAAGTTAACAGCAACCAATAGAATTAAAATAGGTCACCAGATTTAAAAATACTGTATTTTTTCTGTAACACTGAACACATTAAAAATAAATGATTTAACGGTTACAAAAAACAACAACGGAAAAACTACAACATAATATGTAATATAGAGTATACATAATTAAATCAACCTGACATGTGTGTAGTAATAACAATAACCAAACTTTTCTTTCTTAAATATTATTTAAATATTTAAAATCCTGAAAATGTAGAAAGTAAGTGTGTGTGTGTGTGTATATGTGTTCATATTGTGAGAACATTTCTTGAGTTATGATTGTATGAAATTATCATTTAAGTTATAATAAATTTATATATTAACTCAATGTTCACATCACTCCAGTTCGGAGGTCTTTACACTGTTTTCCTGCCCAAAGAATGTATTTCAAAATGCTACTGCATACACAGAACCACGGGGGGGGATAGAGTCCAGGTTGAAATATACACAAGTTATTCTTTAAATATCAACATAGTATTAAAATTAAAAATGGGCATGTACAAGGAGGGATAAGAGGCTGATTCACATATGCACACTTGTAGGTAATATGTGATTTATAAACAGAATATTACATACAGATGTGCATGTGCACGGTTTTATAAATCAGATTTATTTTTGGCTTTTGGGTGTACGTACACTTTCAGCAAGGATCCTACGCGCAGTTTTATAAATGAGACCCCAGATATGCTGCTCTATACACTAAAAGTAGTGATTATTTACATGGAGTCTGGTGGAGATATGCTGCTCTATACACCTTAAAAGTAATGATTATTTACATGGAGTCTGGTGGAGATATGCTGCTCTATACACACTAAAAGTAGTGATTATTTACATGGAGTCTGGTGGAGATATGCTGCTCTATACACGCTAAAAGTAGTGATTATTTACATGGAGTCTGGTGGAGATATGCTGCTCTATGCACGCTAAAAGTAGTGATTATTTACATGGAGTCTGGAGGAGATATGCTGCTCTATACATGCTAAAAGTAGTGTCTTTTAGACTTTTAATCTGAAAAGCCCCGATTTAAAGGAAACCGGAAGTGTAGGCTGGCGGTGGGATAGCTGTGTGTTTTGTTTGCTGCCGAGCGTCTAGGTGAGTTTTTTCGGAGACAGAGCTCCAGGTGAACCCGCACGCGTTCAGGTAAATATCTTAGTAACTGCACTTTTACACGGCAGCCAGAGTGCGTGCGAACAATAAGCGAATAGAAGCCCGAGCGGCGCATGCGTTAACACGCCGGGCTAGCTCTGCAATTAGTTTCGTGGCTAACTACTAGCTCCGCTGTTAGCTTCGTGGCTAACTGCTAGCTCCGCTGTTAGCTTCGTGGCTAACTGCTAGCTCCGCTGTTAGCTTCGTGGCTAACTGCTAGCTCCGCTGTTAGCTTCGTGGCTAACTGCTAGCTCCGCTGTTAGCTTCGTGGCTAACTGCTAGCTCCGCTGTTAGCTTCGTGGCTAACTGCTAGCTCCGCTGTTAGCTTCGTGGCTAACTGCTAGTTCCGCTGTTAGCTTCGTGGCTAACTGCTAGCGTTAAAGTCTCAGCTCTCTTCTAATGTGTGTTGTGTTGTCTGATTTAACGGGGAGGAGGGGATGGACGTACTCACAGAGAGACGGCTGACCCATTATGAATAGGGGGGTGGGGGGGAGGGGCGTACATATGAATGGGTCCAGCAGCTCCGTCTCATACGCTGTTACTCTACCCAACTGAAGTTTCCTAACAGCGGTAGCTGTTAGGTAAACACAATATACGGACACCTTTTTCTTTCTTTAACTGTCTATGACGGTAACCAGTTGTTGTGGAAACCAGTAGGGGTATAACACCGGCACTGTTGCTGCTTTGTCTCTGTTGCTGGGAGCCATGGGGCGGGGCTGGGGGAGAGTAAGAGGAGAGATCCAACACAGGCACGGCTTACAGAAGAAATGGGTCATGTAACGTAAAATTAAACCATGTCGTTTGTGTAGAGGCAGCGGATGCGACCTAGAAGAAAAATATTACTCGGGCCCTAGAGATCTGTGAGCTAACAGACAATAACTAGCACCAACTAGCACTGGTCACTGCTGTTCTCTGAATACACAGACGGACAAAATGTTGCGTTTACTGGTAAACCTGTAAACCGCCGTATAACCCACTGTTATCTGTGGAGTTTTCCTCCCGTTACTCTGTCCTCTGGGACTGTCTCCATCTAGAAACTAAGCTGCACGGTGCAGGGAACAACTCTGACTGGCTCATGATCAGACAGTGGTTTACGTAGCGATAGATGGGCTTTTTCAAAAAAAAAAAATGGAGCGTTCTATGGAATGAAAAAAAAAAGCTCAATGACAAGCCAAGATCCTGATCGTGATTAAAATTTGATTAATTGTGCAGCCCTAATTATACGCTTCCCCTCCTCGTTACTTTCCACTAGAAGCTGCTGCTCATTGGGTGAAACATATGGCGCATGCATCTTCTCCATTTCTGCATCAGTAAATCTGTGATGGATACCATGGTCTATTTGAGAAAGCCGTGAACGTGCACTTATCCCGGTTATCTCCACCTGGCTGGACATTCTACTTCCGTGCAACAGGCCCCTGGTGTCCGAGCCTGTTCAGATGCCGTGTAAACCTAAACCAAAACGACTTTCTGAACTTTCCATATTCACACAGGAACATCTGGAGATGTTCTGCTAAATGAAGTGTGGTTGGTCCAGGCTACTGTGCATGTAGCTTGTAGCTCCAGTTAATGACTTTTGGGCCTTACATTTTAGTAGTTCTTTCAGTTTGAATGCAGGAGATACTTGACACTCTGGAGTCTTATGAATTGGTTCCCTTCATCAGCCCTTGCATTTTCTCCGTTCACACAGAAGTTTTTAATCTAGTAAAACACGGTCAACTAGAATTCACTCCCACCTCCCATTAGTTCTTCTAACCAATGTATCATTATCTCTGCATGCCCCCTCCCCCACCTTTATGGGTCTACTAAAGGCACCTTCAGCAGACGGCAAGCTGGCGACCAGAGCACGAAAGAAGAGCAAGAAGGAGGAGGAGGAGGTGGAAGAAGAAGAGTATGTGGTGGAGAAGGTTTTGGACCGCAGAGTGGTGAAGGGAAGAGTAGAGTTTCTGCTGAAATGGAAGGGGTTCTCAGAGTAAGTATGAGTCTATAATATTAATGCTTGGTGTTCTTGGTCCTGAGATATATCATATATTTACATTTTGCAAACTAGAACTGCACGCAGTTACAACGGGGTCCAAGCCTCCCCGCGCCAGCCGTCCCCGGCGACCCGGGGAGCGCACGAAAGCGGAACCCAAAGCGAAACGGCGGGAGGGCAGACAGCGGGAAATACAGAGAGGCGCTCGTAACGGTACGGATTAATAGCGCAATGACCAGAAAAACTCTGGTCTCCTACGCTGGATACAAAAGCCTTGATAAAATGGCCCAAAATTGTCTACGTTGATCATAGCGCCCCCTAATGACCTATCTTGACCAAATTTGGTACAGAGCCTCCGGGCGGCATGCCAAACAATCCTCACAGGTATGGTATCGAAAGCATTTATTGTGGCAGAGATACTGCAATTGCAAATTTCCCATTTAAATGCATAAATGCATGAGTGTTTTGACAAAACCAATAAACGTTTATTATATCGCCCCCTTATGGCTGATCTTTATCAAATTTGGTATAGACCATCGGGGTGGCATGGTCAACACAACACAACCCACAAGTTATGTGTTGGTTCCATTTAATTTGGCCGAGATATGATATGATATGTGTTTGGTAAAATTTGTTTAGCCATCAAATGCGCACACGTTAACATAGCAAAATTCTTTATACAACTTTTTGTAAAGGCCATCTGGAGATGCTATACACCAGGTTTCGTGCAGATCTGTCGCACGGCCTAGGACGAGTTCGAAAAAGTGGGCTTCGCGCTTGTCGCAATATTGCAAAATTAAATTTAGTCTGAAATCGACGCGGCCTATATCATGTGACTCATCTTAATGTAGTGAACATGTGGACATGAATTTTAATGTGAGATGTATAATGTAGGAGTTATTGGCAAAAACACGTTTGGCGTTATTGTAGCGCCACCTAGTGTTCCACATGTATAATATTCGGTAAGTCAGGTCAGCTACCCACTGTACATCTACCCTGTTAATTTCAAGTAATCCACTTTAGTGTTAGTGGTTAATCCAGACATTGGCCCATAGGCCAAGCCCACTTGAATTAATCAGTACCCCACTGTAAGGACCACCTCAGGAGTGGGCCTAGATGGTATCCAACAAATTTTGTAAAATTTGGATGAGCGGTTCATGAGATATAAACTTGTTGTATCTTAGCGCCCCCTAGTGGTCAATATGCGTTAAATTTGGTTTAGAGCCTCAGAGGGTCATACCAAGGAATATTCTAAAGTTTGGCTTTGATAGCTTTTATTTTGGCCGAGATATGGCAAAGACGGTGTTTTCGTGGTTAGCTACACAAATTTGTTTGCGCGTAATACGCGCAGTTTTTATTCTTTTAAAAATCTTTATACAACTTTGTGTCAGGTCGGTCTGGAGATGCTATGTGGCAAGTTTCGTGCCAATCCATTGCACGGTCTAGGAGGAGTTCGAAAAAGTTGGTTTCCGATAAATCGCGATTTTTCACGCATAAAAGTATAGGCGGAAATTGGCGTGGCCTATATCACGAGATTCAGTAGGATCCAGGGAACGCGTGGATATATGGTTTTTAAATATTCGATGTACGGTTTGGGAGTTATAAGGCCAAACGCGTTATTTCTGGTATAGCGCCACCTAGTGGTGGACTGTGTAATTTTTTTCGTCTGAGGTCTTTGCGGAGTTTTGGACCAGTCCTGAAAATGGCGCGTCGCCACCATGTACGGTTTAGGCTGCAGCGTCAGGTTTATGCGGAGAAGAATAATGGAAAAAAAAATAGGAGGAAAAATAATCCCTAGGAAAACAATAGGGTTCCACAGCCCTGCGTTACACGCGGTACACGCAACTTCGGGCTTGGACCCCTAACTAGAACTGCAAGCAGTTACAACGGGGTCCAAGCCTCCCCGCGCCAGTCGTCCCCAGCGACCCGGGGAACGCACAAAAGCGGAACCCAAAGCGAAACGTTGGGAGGGCAAACGTCTGGAAACATCGAGAGGTGCACGTAACGGTACGGATTAATAGCGCAATGACCCAGACAAAATCTGGTCTCCTATTCTGGATGCAAAACCTGGATAAAATGGCCCAAAATTGTCTACGTTGATTATAGCGCCCTCCTATGGCCAATCTTTACCAAATTTGGTACAGAGCTTCTGGGCGGCATGCCAAACAATCCTTACAAGTTTGGTGTTGATAGCATTTATTGTGGCAGAGATATTGCAATTGCAAATTTCCCATTTAAATGCATTGAGTGTTTTGACAAAACCAATAAATGTTGATTATAGCGCCCCCTAATGGCTCATCTTTACCAAATTTGGTACACAGGATCGGAAAGGCATGTTCAACACTGCTCACAAGTAATATGTTGATACCTTTTAATTACAGGTCGGTCTGGAGATGTTGTGTGCCAAGTTTCGTGCCGATCCATTGCACGGTCTAGGAGGAGTTCTAAAAAGTTGGTTTTCGATAAATCGCAATTTTTCACGCATAAAAGTATAGGCGGAAATGGGCGTGGCCTATATCACGAGATTCAGTAGGATCCAGGGAACGCGTGGATATAAGTTTTTTTAATATCGGATGTACGGTTTGTGAGTTATAGGGCCAAACACGTTTTTTCCGGTATAGCGCCACCTAGTGGTGGACGTGGCTAAAAAATTTTGTCTGAGGTCTTTCCGAAGTTTTGGACCAGTCCTGAAAATGGCGCGTCGCCACCATGTATGGTTTAGGCTGCAGTATGGGTTTTATGCGGAGAAGAAAAATAATATGGAGAAGAAGAAGAAGAAGAAGAATCCCTAGGAAAACAATAGGGTTCCACAGCCCTGCTGTGTGAACCGCGTACGCTTTGCGTTACAGCGGTCCACGCATCCTTCGGGCTTGGACCCCTAATTAGAGTGAGAATGGATTGTCTAAAAACAAAGTGTGAGGAGATGTTCTTCTGTCTGCACTCACCTTTCCAGTGAGGATAACACATGGGAGCCACAAGACAACCTGGACCTGGACCTTATCCCCCAGTACATGCAGAAACACAAGGAGACGGAGGAGAAGAAGAAGAAGGAGGGCAAGAGGAAAGGTGTCAGGGAGGAGGAGGTGAGTGAAGGAAAGAGGGTACTCCAGACTGAAGAGTCCTAGAAATCTAATCTCAATACTAACTAGAACTGCACGCAGTTACAACGGGGTCCAAGCCTCCCCGCGGCGGTTGTCCGCAGCGACCTTGGAAAATGTTCTATGTTGATTATAGCGCATACTAAGGGCCTATCTTTACCAAATTTGGTACAGAGCATCTGAGCGGGATGGTCGACAACCTTCACAGGTTTGGTATCAATAGCATTTATTGTGGCAGAAATATTGCAATTGCAAATTTCCCATTTAAATGCATTGTGTTTTGACAAAACCAATAAACGTTGATTTTAGCGCTTCCTAATGTCCAATCTTTACCATATTTGGATCAGAGCACCACGAGTGGGCCTAGAGGGAACCCATCAAATTTTGTAAAATACGGAAAAGCGGTTCATGAGATATAAACTTCTTGTATTTGTACCGCCCCCTAGTGGCCAATGTTCGTCAAATTTGGTTGAGAGCCTCAGAGTCTCATAGCAAGGGACATTCTAAAGTTTGGCTTTGACTTCATTTATTTTGGCCGAGATATGGCAAAGTCCGTTCACGAGAAATACACTTTTTGTATTTGTAGCGCCCCCTAGTGCCCAATGTTCGTGAAATTTGTTTTAGAGCCTTAGAACTTCATCCCAAGGAATGATCTAACGGTTGGTTTTGATAGCATTTATTTTGGCTGAGATATGCCAAAGTCCGTGTTTTCGTAGTTAGCTACACAAATTCTTTTGTGCGTAATGTGCGCAATTTTTAGTCTATAAAAAATATTTATGTAACTTTTTGTCAGGTTGGTCTGGAGATGCTATCTGCCAAGTTTAATGCGGATCCATTGCACGGTCTCGGAGGAGTTCGAAAAAGTTGGTTTTTGATAAATCACAATTTTTCACGCATAAAAGTCTAGGCGGAAATGGGCGTGGCCTATATCCCAAGATTCAGTAGGATCCAGGGAACGCGTGGATATAAGTTTTTTTAATTTCCGATGTATTGTTTGGGAGTTATAGGGCCAAATGCTCAATTTTTCTGTAATAGCGCCACCTAGTGGTGAAAATGCTGGTGGACGTGGATCAATTTTTGCGGAGTTTTGGACCAGCCCTGAAAATGGCGCGTCGCCACCATTTACGGTTTGGGCTGCAGCGGCAGTTTTATGCGGTGAAGAAGAATAACTAGAACTGCACGCAGTTACAACGGGGTCCAAGCCTCCCCGCGCCAGTCGACCCCGGCGACCCGGAAAGCGCACGAAAGTGGAACCCAAAGCGGGAGGGAAAACGTCGGGAAACATCGAGAGGCGCACGTAACGGTATCGATTAATAGCTCAATGACCCAGAAAAAAGGCTGGATACAACTCTGGTCTCCTAGGCTGGATACAAAACCTTGATAAAATGTGTCAAAATTGTCTACGTTGATCATAGCACCCCCTAATAGCCTATCTTTACCAAATTTGGTACAGAGCCTCCGGGCGGCATGCCAAACAATCATCACAGGTTTGGTGTTGATAGCATTTATTGTGGCAGAGATACTGCAATTGCAAATTTCCCATTTAAATGCATTGAGTGTTTTGACGAAACCATTAAATGTTGATTATAGCGCCCCCTAATGGCTCATCTTTACCAAATTTGGTACAGAGCATCGAAAAGGCATGGTCAACACTGCTGACAAGTGATATGTTGATACCTTTTAATTTGGCCGAGATATGATATGATATGTTTTTGGTAGCTTACTACAGAAACTTTGCTTGGTCGTCAAATGCGCACACAATTACGTAGCAAAATTCTTTATGTAACTTTTTGTCAGGGCCATCTACAGATGCTATACACCAGGTTACGTGCTGATTTGTCGCACGGCCTAGGACGAGTTCGTAAAAGTTGGTTTTGCACTTGTCGCAATATTGCGAAAATAATTTAAAACGGAAATGGGCGTGGCCTATATCATGTGACTCTTGATGTAGCTTGATGTAGTGAACACGTGGACATCAAGATTTTTAATGTGTGATGTATAATGTAGGAGTTATAGGCAAAAACACGTTTGACGTCATTGTAGCGCCACCTAGTGGTCCACATGTGTAATATTCGGTAAGTCAGGTCAGCTACCCATTGTACATCTACCCTGTTAATTTCAAGTAATTCACTTTAGTGGAAGTGGTTAATCCAGACATTGGCCCATAGGCCACGCCCACTTCAACCAATCAGTACCCCACTGTAGGGACCACCTCAAGAGTGGGCTTAGATGGTATCCATCAAATTTAGTAAAATTCGGATGAGCGGTTCATGAGATATAAACTTGTTGTATCTGTAGCGCCCCCTAGTGGCCAATGTTCGCGAAATTTGTTTCAGAGCCTCAGATGGTCATAGCAAGTAATATTCTAAAGTTTGGCTTTGATAGCATATATTTTGGCCGAGATATGCTAAAGTCAGTGTTTTCGTAGTTAGCTACACAAATTTGTTTGCGCATATTGCGCACATTTTTTATGCTATAAAAAATCTTTATGCAAATTTGTGTCAGGCCGGTCTGGAGATGCTATGTGCCAAGTTTCGTGCCGATCCATTGCACGGTCTAAGAGGAGTTTGAAAAAGTTGGTTTTCGATAAATTGTGATTTTTCACGCATAAAAGTCTAGGCGGAAATGGGCGTGGCCTATATCACGAGATTCAGTAGGATCCAGGGAACGCGTGGATATAAGGTTTTTTAATATCCGAATTACGGTTTGGGAGTTATAGGGCCAAACGCGTTTTTTTCTGCTATAGCGCCACCTAGTGTTGGCCGTGTGTAAGTTTTTTTGTCTGAGGTCTTTGCGGAGTTTGGGACCAGTCTTGAAAATGGCGCGTCACCACCATCTACGGTTTAGGCTGCAGCGGCAGTTTTATGCGGAGAAGAATAATGAAGAAACCCTAGGAAAACAATAGGGTTCCACAGCCCTGCTGTGTGAACCGCGTTACACGCGGTACACGCAACTTCGGGCTTGGACCCCTAATGAATGCACTCAGAGGGTTTCACAAATGTCTTTTAGGATTTATATATCATACCATAATTCCTCAAAGAAAAACTGGTAGTCAATTAAACTGCGGCCCTCTGATAGTGGTTGGGGGGGGCAACATGGATAAATAAAGGCCGGGAAAAATCAGTGAGGATAATCTCCTCGGTGCCTTTCATATAATGTGCAGTCAAGTTTATCGTAATGTACATTTCTACCAGTTCAACTAGACAGATTCAACAATATATTCACACTTTGTTTTTCTGGATTATGGTTCTCATGTAAAGTATTATTTTTAATCTAATCTAATTAAGAAACAAAGAGTGCCAACCAATCCCCTGAGTCAGAGAGGCTGATAACCCCTACAGATACTAGATCAAGTTCAACTGGGAGTCCAACACTTTCCAGCACTACCAATCCCAGACCATCCCCCGGTTGTTACCGCCTGGCTCAAGGCCGCCAACAAAAAGGCCACGCAGATATATCAATCCAAACTTTATTAACACACACACAGAGCGTAAACACGGTAATGCAGCAGTGGAACTTAGACACAGACATGCTGTGAACAATGCTTCTGGTTTTTCTTAGCTCGCTCCACCATGGCGCCTTACTCACTCACTCTCTCTGTCTGTTGATATACAAAGGCAGATCAATGGACATGCATGTATTGTTGGGGGGTGTATTAGGCCACCCCCCTGTCGACCAATCTTTACATCTTTGTATCCAAAACCTTTACATACAGTTGTGTTCAGAATAACAGCTGTGTTTCTAAAGAAGTGAATAATGCTCAAAATCCTTAGAATAGCTTTTTAATTCCATAATACCCTGGGAACACTGCCCATTCATTTCCAAATCAAAACATGACCAACATTGATCAAGTCTGTGTTCTACCTTTACAGGAAGTGAAAAAAAAGGAATATTAGCAGTATTTGCATTTTTCTTTACAAACTCAAATGTTTACTGTATAAACTGAAAAACGTGTCAGGCTTTGAATCCCTGCACTAATATTTAGTTGCATAACCATTATTTCTGAGAACTGCTTCATATCTGTGTTGCATGGAGTCACCTGTGAACAGGTATTCCAGCCCAGGACCATTGAACTACATAATTCCTCTGCATTACTGGGTTTATCCATCATATCCATCTGGTTCATCTGGAACCAAGACTATGCTCCTTCCTGGTATGTTTGGGTCCTTGTCTTGTTGAAATACTCGTTTCAAAGGCATTTCCTCTTCAGCATAAGGCAACATGACCTCTTCAAGTATTCTGATGTATTGAAACTGATCCATGATCCCTGGTATGTGATAAACAGGCCCAACACCACAGTATGAGAAACATCCCATAACCACCATGCTTTACTGTCTTCACAGTGGACTGGGGCTTGATTTCAGTGCAGGGGGGTCGGAGGACAAACTGTCTGTGGCTCCTAGACCCAAAAAGAACAGTTTCCCTCTCATCAGTCCCCAGAATGTTGCTCCATTTCCCCGTTGGCCAGTCAATGTGTCCTTTGGTTGTTTCCCACGCCGGTCAGGCTTTGGATGCCATTTCAAGGCATTTAAAATTATTTTGGCAGAGCAGCTTATAATCTTCTGCACTTCTTTATATGTTTCCCCTCTCATATCAACTTTTTAATCAAAGTCCTCTGTTCCTCAGAGCAATGTCTGGAACGAGCCATTTTGCTGAGTATTTCAATGTGAAATGCACTATAACCAGCATGCACAACATGTTCTTCCTTCCTCCCTTAAATATGTATATATACAGTATATAGATTAAATATTGGCAATCAGCTCACTAATTGAACACAACACTGCTATTATTTTGAACATGCTCCTTTCAATTACAGATTCAATTCCACAGAACGAGCAGCATGCATGTCATGACGGTTAGTTTTCTAGGACTCTACAACACTTACTAGTAAATTATTTGCTATGTAGAAATATCACTTTTACCAAAAAATATGATTCATGAGTTTAGTGATGCTATTATTTTGAACACAATTGTACATCAAAGCTATTTTTTAAACATCCATGACCACGACATATGCGCCTGTGTTTGTCAGAGGATCAGTGATGCTCAGCAGTTTTATTCCAGAGCACAGCAGAAAGCTCTGAGCTTCAGAAATGCTTGAGGAAATGGAGCTTGTGTGGACAATACCACATTATACTACCATATTACTTACTTACACAATACTGCTGGCTATACAAGTTTGATTTCGCAAAAACGACAACCTAAAACAAAAGGTCAAAGGTCAACTGGTGCCCCTCGTTGTTAATGCCTATCAGGGACAATGGTTCCAATTTACTTTACTGGAGTAGAGCTGTTCCAGCACCATGAAGACAACACGGTAACCCCTACAGATACCAGTAAAAGCTAAACATCTGTGGGAAAATGTTACATTTACAACTTTCCCGGCACTAAAAATCCCGGATGATCCCCCATTTGTTACTAAACAGCTGGCTAAAGGCTGGCAACAAAATGGAGGCCACACACAAATTTATCAAAAGTAGTTTATCACAAACTAACACTGGATGTTATATTTCCCATAATGTAACTCCATAATAGTGATGTTGGCAGATAATTAAGAAAGGTAATGCGTCAGTCAAACAATGTTCCATAGACATGCTCTAAATGTTGTTTCTAGTTTAAGATAGAGCTCTACAGCATGGCACCTCACTAACTCACTCTCTTGGTTTTTCTGTCTGTTGATAGAAACGGAGAGGAAGAGGAGTCAAACGTCACCGCTGTCAGCAGTGTGACAAATCCTTCACAACATCAGGATATTTAAAGATTCATCAGAGAGTTCACACTGGAGAGAAACCTTACAGCTGTGATCAATGTGGGGCAGCTTTCACACTACAGAGTACCCTGAAAAGACATCAACGCATTCACACTGGAGAGAAGCCATACAGCTGTGAACAATGTGGGGAAA
>JAQOOF010000294.1:2500-12500 GCA_029931835.1 Etheostoma nigrum
GTGGTCCCCTAATACTGTATCTGAAGTCTCTTTTATATAGACCTTAGTGGTTCCTAATACTGTATCTGAAGTCTCTTTATATAGACCTTAGTGGTCCCTAATACTGTATCTGAAGTCTCTTTATATAGACCTTAGTGGGATCTTAAAGAAACCTTTATCTGTGTTTCAAGCCCCCAACCTCTCCTTACAGCAGCGCTTGTGTGTGTGTGTGTGTGTGTGTGTGTGTGTGTGTGTGTGTGTGTGTGTGTGTGTGTGTGTGTGTGTGTTATTTCACCACCGTTGTCTTTCCTTCATATGCTGCAGCCCTGGTGTAGATTCGAGGACAGTGATGGTCGTGTGGTTTGGAGGACGTGTCTTCTGTTTCTGTGTCTCTGCGTCTCTGTGTCTCTGCGTCTCTGCGTCTCTGTGTCTCTGCGTCTCTGTGTCTCTGCGTCTCTGCGTCTCTGCGTCTCTGTGTCTCTGCGTCTCTGCGTCTCTGTGTCTCTGCGTCTCTGTGTCTCTGTGTCTCTGCGTCTCTGCGTCGTGTCGTCATGGTGATGGTTGCTAACGTGTTTGCGGCGGCGGCGGCGTGCAGCTGGACCAGAAACAGGCCGCTCTCTGTTCAACAGCCTGACTGCTGCAGGAAGGAGATTATTCCATCAGAGCAGATAAATAACTGGACAGCATCATTAAAAACTCATCAGCAGGGGGGGGTCTATGTGTGTGTGTGTGTGTTGTGTGTGTGTGTGTGTGTGTGTATCTGTTTGTGTGTCTCTATGTGTGTGTGTGTGTATCTGTTTGTGTGTCTCTTTGTGTGTGTGTGTGTCTGTCTGTGTGTCTCAGTGTGTGTGTGTGTGTGTGTTTGGGTTTTGTGTGTGTCTATGTGTGTGTGTGTGTGTGTGTGTGTGTGTGTCTATGTGTGTGTGTGTCTCTATGTGTGTGTGTGTGTGTGTGTGTGCTCTATGTGTGTGTGTGTCTCTTTGTGTGTGTGTGTGTGTGTGTTTGTGTTTCTATCTTTGTGTGTGTGTCTCTTTGTGTGTGTGTGTGTGTGTGTCTCTGTGTGTGTGTGTGTGTGTGTGTGTGTGTCTCTTTGTGTGTCTCTATGTGTGTGTGTGTGTGTCTCTTTGTGTGTGTGTGTGTGTGTGTGTGTGTGTGCGTGTGTCTCTATGTGTGTGTGTGTGTCTCTTTGTGTGTGTTTGTGTGTGTGTGTGTCCAGTTATCAGCCAAACACATGTTCTCATTGTGCTCCGTTAATGAGCATTTAGGAGTAATGATAGCTAAACTATTATTTGTTTTCTTACTTTTCCATCTGAGAGTGAAACAGCGATTTCATTTGATTTATATTTTATAATCTGGGAAACACAAGATGTCCTCATGTTGTCCTCATGTTGTCCTCATGTTGTCCTCATGTTGTTGTCCTCATGTTGTCCTCATGTTGTCTTCATGTTGTCCTCATGTTGTCCTCATGTTGTCTTCATGTTGTCCTCATGTTGTCTTCATGTTGTCCTCATGTTGTCCTCATGTTGTTGTCCTCATGTTGTCCTCATGTTGTCTTCATGTTGTCCTCATGTTGTCTTCATGTTGTCTTCATGTTGTCTTCATGTTGTCTCATGTTGTCTTCATGTTGTCTTCATGTTGTCTTCATGTTGTCCTCATGTTGTTGTCCTCATGTTGTCTTCATGTTGTCCTCATGTTGTCTTCATGTTGTCCTCATGTCGTCCTCATGTTGTCTTCATGTTGTCCTCATGTTGTCCTCATGTTGTCTTCATGTTGCCCTCATGTTGTTCTCATGTTGTCTTCATGTTGTCTTCATGTTGTCCTCATGTTGTCCTCATGTTGTTGTCCTCATGTTGCCCTCATGTTGTCTTCATGTTGTCCTCATGTTGTCTTCATGTTGTCTTCATGTTGTCCTCATGTTGTCTTCATGTTGTCCTCATGTCGTCCTCATGTTGTCTTCATGTTGTCCTCATGTTGTCCTCATGTTGTCTTCATGTTGCCCTCATGTTGTTCTCATGTTGTCTTCATGTTGTCTTCATGTTGTCCTCATGTTGTCCTCATGTTGTTGTCCTCATGTTGCCCTCATGTTGTCCTCATGTTGTCCTCATGTTGTCTTCATGTTGTCCTCATGTTGTCTTCATGTTGTCTTCATGTTGTCCTCATGTTGTCTTCATGTTGTCCTCATGTCGTCCTCATGTTGTCTTCATGTTGTCCTCATGTTGTCCTCATGTTGTCTTCATGTTGCCCTCATGTTGTCTTCATGTTGTCCTCATGTTGTCTTCATGTTGTCTTCATGTTGTCCTCATGTTGTCTTCATGTTGTCTTCATGTTGTCCTCATGTTGTCTTCATGTTGTCCTTGAAAACATAAAAAAAGGGACAAACATTGTAAAAAAGCGTCAAAAGTGTTGAAAAAAGAGACAAAAACATGAGAAAAAGTGTTGATTTTGAATTTTGACGGGAAGACAACGCGAGTTATTAACTTTAAATTGAGTGAATTTCTTTCCTTCAAAGTTAATTACACAACGTTGTACACAGAGATCACTTTTGGCTCAAAAACTAAAGCAATTCGGTGTAAATGGCGCCTTAAATGTATTTGAAAATGCTATTTTAAATTTTAAATACACTTTAAAAAGGTCGGTAGCAGCTCAGTCTGTAGGGAGTTGGGTTGGGAACCAGAGGGTTGCTGGTTCAAGTCCCTGTATGGACCAAAGGATGGTGGTGGACTGGTGTGTACATTGTAATTTCCCTTGTGGGATTAATGAAGTGTACATTATTATTATTATTATTGAATGTGGCCAGGTTGGTTCAGTGGTAGAGCAGGCGCACATACAGTATACTGAGAGGTTTATGCCACAAAATAATCTCTAATTAAATAAAAAGGGTGGAAATTATAAAAAGAAAAAGGCAGTCTGTAATTTATTTGTCGGCCTGTTAGATTGATAGATAGATAGATAGATAGATAGATAGATAGATAGATAGATAGATAGATCACACAGCACAGAATATAAATATAATGAAATACTAGGATACAATATACATGAAATACTAATAGGATAAAATAGAAAAACTAATATTATAAATATTTGAATATATACAAGTTGGGAATACAAAAATGTGCATCTGCTTAAATAGTAATGATCCATACGTAGATGCATCATATCAAACAGGTCTTTAATGGACAGGACAGCTGGAGATATGAAAGGGGGATGACACGCAGCAACGGGCCGCGGGTCGGAGTCGAACCCCGGGCCGCTGCGTTGAGGTGTAGACCTCCACCCAGGGTGCCCGGGCTGCGTGCAGGGCCAACGGGGATTACTGCAGCTTTAACCCAGAGAGGGATGATGGATGTCTGCAGCAGATGAAAGGATTTAGCTTTTTATTTCCATGTTTTTACTCAGATTATGTCTTTTTAGTCCTTCTACCTGTTGGCTCAGTAATCCCATGAAGCCTGAATCTGCCTCTCTGTTTCTCTCCATCATGTGGAGGATGAATGAGAAACACGCACATGCAGCTGCGTTATGAATGGCCATCCCTTCGGGATTTTGCCGCCTTTTTTGGAGATTGTTGCGGCCCAAAATGCCCGATGTCGCGGGAGCTTTTGTGAAAAATTGCGATAAAAGTCGCGATGTTTTTTGTATGTTTGTTGCAAAAAATTTTTTTTGTATTGTTCTTTAAAAATAAAAAGGAAACTTCTTTTGAGGAGAATTAAATGAACTGAGCAGCAAGAAACAGCGACTGGTGTGGAAAATGTAAAAGAAAATGACAAATATTGAAAAAAAAAAGCATTAAAAGTGTTGAAAAAAGGGACAAAAACGTAAGAAAAAGTTAAAAACATTGATAAAAAGCATCAAACAAAGTGATGATTTTCACTTATTACCACTATTTTTGGAACTTGTGGTTATTAAACCTTATGTAGCGTATGAAATTATGTGTAACTTTTGAGTTAATAAAGCAGAAATATGAATTATTTTGACTAATATTTAAGATCGGAGGATGCTGATGGATAATCACAGACTGTCTGGTTTAGTCTGAATAATGCTAAAATTAAAATAGAGATCATATCTCCGTGGAAACAGCTCAGAGTTGTCCCCCCCCCCCCCCACTCCTCTGGATGGAAACTAACTGCTGTGGTTTTGTGGTTCGGTTCTACGAGATCCCGCGATATCTTGTGAGATCTCGTGGGATCTCGAGACTTCAGCTGTCCCGGACCCGGACCAGGACCCGGACCCGGATCAGAGGACCCGGACCCAGATCAGAGGACCCGGATCAAAAGACCCGGACCCGGATCAGAGGACCCGGACGTCTGTCACGGGGACTTTAAGTTGAATTGTGAAAAGAAAGCAGAATATCCAGAATGAAACCGATGGAGATGGCTCCACAACTCTGTTATGATTTTAAAAATCACCATGGTTACAGTTTGAAAATCACCATGGTTACAGTTTGAAAATCACCATGGTTACAGTTTGAAAATCACCATGGTTACAGTTTGAATAACATCAACTGAAGGTGGAATCTGCAGAGTCAGGTCTACAACGGGCAGAGGCGATCTTTTACAAGCAGACGACGTCTTCAGGCGACCTGAGTCTGGAGGACATGGGTAAGAAGGACAACCTGAAGAAGAGGGCGGGGGGGGGGGGGACGGCGGTCCTCGCGGCCGCGCGGCGTCCCCCCCGACCTACAAACAGCTGCAAGACGCTCTCCGCAACGCTCACAAGAACATCGCCAGCCTGACCGCGCAGATCCGCCGATCCCTGGAGGACAAGGAGCGCATGGGCAACCAGATGCAGAAGGACAAGCTGAGAATCGCACATCTGGAGGAGTGTGTGGAGATCCGGGGGAAGCAGGTCGACGCCGAGTACGGGAAGAACTACGAAAGGCTGAGGAAGGGCGAGGCGGAGACAGAAAGAGTGGTCCACCTGCACAGCAAGAGGATGGAGGAGTTAAAGGCTGAACACCAGAAGAAAGTGAGTCAGATGGAGGACGAGATCCAGCAAAGGGACGTGAAAATCCTCCTGAGGGACGCGGAAATACTGGACCTCTGCAAAGAGAAGGAGCGTCTCGCTCAGAGGTCAACGGAGGTCAAAGAGAAGGAGCGTCTCGCTCAGAGGTCAACGGAGGTCAAAGAGAAGGAGCGTCTCGCTCAGAGGTCAACGGAGGTCAAAGAGAAGGAGCGTCTCGCTCAGAGGTCAACGGAGGTCAAAGAGAAGGAGCGTCTCGCTCAGAGGTCAACGGAGGTCAAAGAGAAGGAGCGTCTCGCTCAGAGGTCAACGGAGGTCAAAGACAAGCAAGAAGATGAACTCCAACAGCCACAACACTCAGCTCTGGAGCAGGAAGTCCCACTCCTGGAAGACAGAAAGGAGGACATGGAGAAGGAAGAAGAGGAGACACCAGGAAACCAGGTGGAGGAGAAGAAGGAGGAGATGTGTGTGAAAAGTAGAAGCAGGTGGTGTGTGTTTCTCCGGAGGGGCGTCGCAGCGTGGCAGAAAATGAAAAAGCAGAAGAAGATGAAAAAGAGTGAGAAGAAGGAGAAGAAGAACGCAGCAGAGGAAAAGATGGAGAAAGAGAAGGAGGAGGAGAGCGTGGCTGGGATATAAAAGCTTTCAAACAATAACAAATAAAAACAATTAACTCAAACTTCAATGTCTCTGCCTCTAAATATATATATATTATATATTATATAGTACAATAATACATTATGGTGGCTATAAAGTACAAGTATTGTGTTTGTTTATGTAACTGAAGCAGATCAATGCTCTGTAATATATGTAAATATATAATTATATAGTACATAAATAATTATTATATATGAAACGGAGTGGGGCTCACCTGGTGTTTTTCACATGACCGTTGTATTTTAAGTATTTTTTGGGGCATTTTAGGCCTTTATTGACAGGACAGCTGAAGACAGAGAGTATTTGGCAATTTTTCAGAGTTTTTGTCGCCTTTTTGACATGTTTTTCTAGAGTTTTCGTCGTATTTTTCAAGGTTTTATAGAAAAGTGAAATAGAGTGGGGCTCGACCCTTTACAGATAGAGCAGGTCTAGACCACACTCCAGAATCTACAAGGACCCAACAGGTCTAGTAGTTTCCTCCAGAGCAAGCAACAGGGCGACAGTGGCGAGGAAAAACTCCTTTTAGACAGAAACTTGGGACAGACCCAGACCCAGACCCAGGCTCTTGGTAGGCGGTGTCTGACGACCGGTTGGGGTTACAATGAAGAGTGGCAATAACAGTCCCAAAAAATAGTAGTTTGTAGTAGTTCATGGCATAGCAGGGCACTGTGAGGTATTACAAGGCACAGCAGGACGTAGCAGAACGTGTAGCGGGACCATGGCGACAGCTGCTACCATGATTTTGGAGCCTCCCTGATCCAAGGAAACATGCGTGTCTTATTTGAAGTATTTTAGGCCTTTATTGACAGGACAGCTGAAGACATGAAGGGGGAGGAAGGGGGAGAGGGGGGGGGGGGGGGCATGCAGTAAAGGGTCACAGGTTGGAGTTGAACCCGGGCCTGCTGCATCAAGGAGTAAGCCTCGGATAGGCGCCCGGATAGCTCAGTTGGTAGAGCGGGCGCCTATATTTAGAGGCTTACTCCTTGGATCGCTGTAATTTCACCCTCCCTCCCCTCAAAGGGACCGATGCTACTTCACTGGCTTTTTTCTGAGTTTTTTGTTTTTCTGGAGTTTTAGTCACATTGTTTTTTTAAAGTTAAAACAGTGAAAAGTGAAACGGAGAGGGGCCTGGTGTTTTTTACATGCCTGTTGCAGGTGCATGTAAATAATAAGTGATTTTAGCGTGTATAGAGCAGCATATCTCCACCAGACTCCATGTAAATAATCACTACTTTTAGTGTGTATAGAGCAGCATATCTCCACCAGACTCCATGTAAATAATCACTACTTTTAGCGTGTATAGAGCAGCATATCTCCACCAGACTCCATGTAAATAATCACTACTTTTAGCGTGTATAGAGCAGCATATCTCCACCAGACTCCATGTAAATAATCACTACTTTTAGCGTGTATAGAGCAGCATATCTCCACCAGACTCCATGTAAATAATCAGTGATTTTAGCATGGTAAAATACGGCTTTCTAAAACATCTCTGAGCTCTGAGCAGCGCTGCTCGATCGGCTCCGTTTGGTCAGAGTTTTCTTTCTTTCATTCCAGTATCGGGTCTGTCAGTCACAGTGAAAACCGGGGACAGATCCAGCCGGGGACAGGTCACCAAAACCGGGGACTGTCCCCGGAAACACGGGGACGTCTGGTCACCCTACTGTATATATATATGGTCACCCTACGATATTGAACCCAAAGTTACACCCTTGATTGTGTGTGATTGTAACGGAGTAACAACCCCGTAATGTGTTGTTTGGGTGGGGTAATGTGTTGTTTGGGCGCCTGCAGGGGTAATGTGTTGTTTGGGTGGGGTAATGTGTTGTTTGGGTGGGGTAATGTGTTGTTTTGGGTGGGGTAATGTGTTGTTTGGGTGGGGTAATGTGTTGTTTTGGGTGGGGTAATGTGTTGTTTGGGTGGGGTAATGTGTTGTTTGGGTGGGGTAATGTAATGTATTGTTTGGGTGGGGTAATGTGTTGTTTGGGTGGGGTAATGTGTTGTTTGGGTGACTGCAGGGGTAATGTGTTGTTTTGGGTGGGGTAATGTGTTGTTTGGGTGGGGTAATGTGTTGTTTGGGTGGGGTAATGTGTTGTTTTGGGTGACTGCAGGGGTAATGTGTTGTTTGGGTGGGGTAATGTGTTGTTTGGGTGGGGTAAAGTGTTGTTTTGGGTGACTGCAGGGGTAATGTGTTGTTTTGGGTGGGGTAATGTGTTGTTTTGGGTGGGGTAATGTGTTGTTTGGGTGGGGTAATGTGTTGTTTGGGTGGGGTAATGTGTTGTTTGGGTGGGGTAATGTGTTGTTTGGGTGGGGTAATGTGTTGTTTGGGCGCCTGCAGGGGTAATGTGTTGTTTGGGTGGGGTAATGTGTTGTTTGGGTGGGGTAATGTGTTGTTTGGGTGGGGTAATGTGTTGTTTGGGTGGGGTAATGTGTTGTTTTGGGTGGGGTAATGTGTTGTTTGGGCGCCTGCAGGGGTAATGTGTTGTTTGGGTGGGGTAATGTGTTGTTTTGGGTGGGGTAATGTGTTGTTTGGGTGGGGTAATGTGTTGTTTGGGTGGGGTAATAATGTGTTGTTTGGGTGGGGTAATGTGTTGTTTGGGTGGGGTAATGTGTTGTTTTGGGTGGGGTAATGTGTTGTTTGGGCGCCTGCAGGGGTAATGTGTTGTTTTGGGTGGGGTAATGTGTTGTTTGGGTGGGGTAATGTGTTGTTTGGGTGGGGTAATGTGTTGTTTTGGGTGGGGTAATGTGTTGTTTTGGGTGGGGTAATGTGTTGTTTGGGCGCCTGCAGGGGTAATGTGTTGTTTGGGTGGGGTAATGTGTTGTTTGGGTGGGGTAATGTGTTGTTTTGGGTGGGGTAATGTGTTGTTTTGGGTGGGGTAATGTGTTGTTTGGGCGCCTGCAGGGGTAATGTGTTGTTTGGGTGGGGTAATGTGTTGTTTGGGTGGGGTAATGTGTTGTTTTGGGTGGGGTAATGTGTTGTTTGGGTGGGGTAATGTGTTGTTTTGGGTGGGGTAATGTGTTGTTTGGGTGGGGTAATGTGTTGTTTGGGTGGGGTAATGTGTTGTTTGGGTGGGGTAATGTGTTGTTTGGGTGGGGTAATGTGTTGTTTTGGGTGACTGCAGGGGTAATGTGTTGTTTGGGTGGGGTAATGTGTTGTTTTGGGTGGGGTAATGTGTTGTTTGGGTGGGGTAATGTGTTGTTTGGGCGCCTGCAGGGGTAATGTGTTGTTTGGGTGGGGTAATGTGTTGTTTGGGTGGGGTAATGTGTTGTTTGGGTGGGGTAATGTGTTGTTTGGGCGCCTGCAGGGGTAATGTGTTGTTTGGGTGGGGTAATGTGTTGTTTGGGTGGGGTAATGTGTTGTTTGGGTGGGGTAATGTGTTGTTTTGGGTGGGGTAATGTGTTGTTTGGGCGCCTGCAGGGGTAATGTGTTGTTTGGGTGGGGTAATGTGTTGTTTTGGGTGGGGTAATGTGTTGTTTGGGTGGGGTAATGTGTTGTTTGGGTGGGGTAATAATGTGTTGTTTGGGTGGGGTAATGTGTTGTTTGGGTGGGGTAATGTGTTGTTTGGGTGGGGTAATGTGTTGTTTTGGGTGGGGTAATGTGTTGTTTGGGCGCCTGCAGGGGTAATGTGTTGTTTTGGGTGGGGTAATGTGTTGTTTGGGTGGGGTAATGTGTTGTTTGGGTGGGGTAATGTGTTGTTTTGGGTGGGGTAATGTGTTGTTTTGGGTGGGGTAATGTGTTGTTTGGGCGCCTGCGAGGGGTAATGTGTTGTTTGGGTGGGGTAATGTGTTGTTTGGGTGGGGTAATGTGTTGTTTTGGGTGGGGTAATGTGTTGTTTTGGGTGGGGTAATGTGTTGTTTGGGCGCCTGCAGGGGTAATGTGTTGTTTGGGTGGGGTAATGTGTTGTTTGGGTGGGGTAATGTGTTGTTTTGGGTGGGGTAATGTGTTGTTTGGGTGGGGTAATGTGTTGTTTTGGGTGGGGTAATGTGTTGTTTGGGGTGGGGTAATGTGTTGTTTGGGTGGGGTAATGTGTTGTTTGGGTGGGGTAATGTGTTGTTTTGGGTGGGGTAATGTGTTGTTTGGGTGGGGTAATGTGTTGTTTGGGTGGGGTAATGTGTTGTTTTGGGTGGGGTAATGTGTTGTTTGGGTGGGGTAATGTGTTGTTTGGGTGGGGTAATGTGTTGTTTGGGTGGGGTAATGTGTTGTTTTGGATGGGGTAATGTGTTGTTTGGGTGGGGTAATGTGTTGTTTGGGTGGGGTAATGTGTTGTTTGGGTGGGGTAATGTGTTGTTTTGGGTGGGGTAATGTGTTGTTTGGGTGGGGTAATGTGTTGTTTGGGCGCCTGCAGGGGTAATGTGTTGTTTGGGTGGGGTAATGTGTTGTTTGGGTGGGGTAATGTGTTGTTTGGGCGCC
>JAQOOF010000294.1:17500-22500 GCA_029931835.1 Etheostoma nigrum
GAGGACTGCGTCATCGTCGTCTTCATCGCAGAGGTCAGTGTGTGTGTGTGTGTGTGTGTGTGTGTGTGTTTGTGTGTGTGTGTGTGTGTGTGTTTGTGTGTGTGTGTGGATAATAGTCTGTGAGGGTGTGCGTTGATGCATGCTTCCTAAAGGTCAGTGGTTTAGTTAATGGACTCAAGAAACACACACACACACACAGTCAGTGTTTAACATCTGTGCTAATGCTAACTCATACTGCTGCAGGGAATTACATCAGTGTGTGTGTGTGTGTGTGTGTGTGTGTGTGTTTGTGTGTGTGTGTGTGTGTGTGTGTGTGCGTGTGTGTGTGTGTGTGTGTGTGTGTGTGTGTGTGTGCGTGTGTGTGTGTGTGTGTGTGTGTGTGTGTGTGTGTGTGTGTGTGTGTGTGTGTGTGTGTGTGTGTGTGTGTGTGTGGTGTGTGTGTGTGTTGAACCTCTCAACTAGGGCTGCAACTAACGATTATTTTCATTGTCTTAATCTGTGGATTATTATCTGGATGAACTGGATTAGTTGTTTTTTCTCTAAAAATGTGGATCAGTGTTTCCCTAAAAGCCCGAGACGACGTCCTCAAACGTCTCACTTTGTCCACAACTCAAAGACATTCCGTCTCCTGTCCCAGAGGAGAGGAGAGACCAGAACATATTCACATTTAACACGCTGACATCACACAAGTTGACCTGTTTTCAGCATTGCTGCTCTACTCTTATCTGTCATTCATCTCACTGGCTTCCTGTCTGCACCTCTCAGCGCCAATCTCATTGGTTCCTACTGAATACTTGTACTTATATTAAAATACTTCACAAGTACACAGTTCTCCAAAGTACCCCCAGGAGTATAATAAAAAAGAGGAGTTTTCAGCGTCAGCAGAAACAGAAGAGCTCTCAGTAAATGTTAGAGAAGCCTCATCATGGGGCTGCGTCTGCTCCTCGTTAACACTAAGCTCCACCCGGCTGGCACGTCCAGGACGCCAAAACAAACCACAAACAAACTCTCCACAGAGAGAGATTCAGCTCGGCTGTTGGGAAACCGTGTGGGTGGGTGGGGATGTGTGTGTGTGTGTGTGTGTGTGTGTGTGTGTGTGTGTGTGTGTGTGTCTGTCCTCACAGCAACCTGCAGCCACATGATTGGGTCCCAGAAGGGAAACCCATCTGGGCCCTGATTGGCCGAGCAGGAGGCTGAGTTCTGATGTCATCGATTGCTTAAGTTGTTGTTGATGTTCAAGTGTGTGAATCTAAAGTAGTTTTTCTGTGTGTGTGTGTGTGTGTGTGTGTGTGTGTGTGTGTGTGTCTGTGTGTGTGTCTGTGTGTGTGTGTGTGTGTGTGTGTGTGTGTGTCTGTGTGTGTGTGTGTGTGCCTTCAGGCTGACCAGCAGTACGCCAGCAGTGTAGCCGACAACCTGAAGCGCCTGTGAGTGTCCAAAAGCTGCATGATGGGATGCCGTTTCTACGGAAACAGGCCTTTCCTTTCTGTGTGTTGTGTTGTGTTTGATGTCGGCTCGTACACGGGAGCTTCTTCATCTCTGCTGTGTGTGAACAGCTGTGGCTGTGGGTGCTGTTCCCTGCACGCAGTCAACGTGCAGAGTGATTAATTTATCCACACACACACACACACACACACACACACACACACACACACACACACACACACACACACACACACACACACACACACACACACACACACACACACAGAGAGACAGAGACACACACACGCACAGAGACACACACACACACACACACACACGCACGCACAGAGACACACACACACACACACACACACGCACGCACAGAGACACACACACACACACACACACACACACACAGAGAGACAGAGACACACACACGCACAGAGACACACACACACACACACACACACACACACACAGATAAAACAAAAACAAAGAAAGTGTGATTCCTTCTTCGTCTCATTCTTCACCCTTTCATCCACATCTTTTCTTCGTCTCATTCTTCACTCTTTCATCTACATCTTTTCTTCTTCGTCTCATTCTTCACCGTTTCATCTACATCTTTTCTTCGTCTCATTCTTCACCCTTTCATCCACATCTTTTCTCCTTCGTCTCATTCTTCACCCTTTCATCCACATCTTTTCTCCTTCGTCTCATTCTTCACCCTTTCATCCACATATTTTCTTTTCTTCTTCGTCTCATTCTTCACCCTTTCATCCACATCTTTTCTTTTCTTCTTCGTCTCATTCTTCACCCTTTCATCCACATCTTCTTCTTCTTCGTCTCATTCTTCACCCTTTCATCCACATCTTTTCTTTTCTTCTTCGTCTCATTCTTCACCCTTTCATCCACATCTTTTCTTCTTCGTCTCATTCTTCACTCTTTCATCCACATCTTTTCTTTTCTTCTTCGTCTCATTCTTCACCCTTTCATCCACATCTTTTCTTTTCTTCTTCGTCTCATTCTTCACCCTTTCATCCACATCTTTTCTTCTTCGTCTCATTCTTCACCCTTTCATCCACATCTTTTCTTCTTCGTCTCATTCTTCACCCTTTCATCCACATCTTTTTCTTCGTCTCATTCTTCACCCTTTCATCCACATCTTTTCTTCTTCGTCTCATTCTTCACCCATTCATCCACATCTTTTCTTCTTCGTCTCATTCTTCACCCTTTCATCCACATCTTTTCTTCTTCGTCTCATTCTTCACCCTTTCATCCACATCTTTTCTTCGTCTCATTCTTCACCCTTTCATCTACATCTTTTCTTCGTCTCATTCTTCACCCTTTCATCCACATCTTTTCTTCTTCGTCTCATTCTTCACCCATTCATCCACATCTTTTCTTCTTCGTCTCATTCTTCACCCTTTCATCCACATCTTTTCTCCTTCGTCTCATTCTTCACTCTTTCATCCACATCTTTTCTCCTTCGTCTCATTCTTCACCCTTTCATCCACATCTTTTCTCCTTCGTCCCATTCTTCACTCTTTCATCCACATCTTTTCTTTTCTTCTTCGTCTCATTCTTCACCCTTTCATCCACATCTTTTCTCCTTCGTCTCATTCTTCACCCTTTCATCCACATCTTTTCTCCTTCGTCTCATTCTTCACTCTTTCATCCACATCTTTTCTTTTCTTCTTCGTCTCATTCTTCACCCTTTCATCCACATCTTTTCTTCTTCGTCTCATTCTTCACCCTTTCATCCACATCTTTTCTTCTTCGTCTCATTCTTCACCCTTTCATCCACATCTTTTCTTCGTCTCATTCTTCACCCTTTCATCCACATCTTTTCTCCTTCGTCTCATTCTTCACTCTTTCATCCACATCTTTTCTCCTTCGTCTCATTCTTCACCCTTTCATCCACATCTTTTCTCCTTCGTCTCATTCTTCACTCTTTCATCCACATCTTTTCTTCTTCGTCTCATTCTTCACCCTTTCATCCACATCTTTTCTTCGTCTCATTCTTCACCCTTTCATCTACATCTTTTCTTCGTCTCATTCTTCACCCTTTCATCCACATCTTTTCTCCTTCGTCTCATTCTTCACCCTTTCATCCACATCTTTTCTCCTTCGTCTCATTCTTCACCCTTTCATCCACATCTTTTCTTCTTCGTCTCATTCTTCACCCTTTCATCCACATCTTTTCTCCTTCGTCTCATTCTTCACCCTTTCATCCACATCTTTTCTCCTTCGTCTCATTCTTCACCCTTTCATCCACATCTTTTCTCCTTCGTCTCATTCTTCACCCTTTCATCCACATCTTTTCTCCTTCGTCTCATTCTTCACCCTTTCATCCACATCTTTTCTTCGTCTCATTCTTCACCCTTTCATCTATATCTTTTCTTCGTCTCATTCTTCACCCTTTCATCCACATCTTTTCTCCTTCGTCTCATTCTTCACTCTTTCATCCACATCTTTTCTTCTTCGTCTCATTCTTCACCCTTTCATCCACATCTTTTCTTAGTCTCATTCTTCACTCTTTCATCTACATCTTTTCTTCTTTGTCTCATTCTTCACCCTTTCATCCACATCTTTTCTTCTTCGTCTCATTCTTCACCCATTCATCCACATCTTTTCTTTTCTTCTTCGTCTCATTCTTCACCCTTTCATCCACATCTTTTCTTCTTTGTCTGATTCTTCACCCTTTCATCCACATCTTTTCTTCGTCTCATTCTTCACTCTTTCATCCACATTTATCCTCATTTTCTTTCCTCCTTCCTTTTCCTTCACTTCCTCCCCATCCCTCCTTCCTTCCTCTCACCTACACATTTCCTTTCCTTTATCCTGTCGTCCCAGTTTGAATTAGCTTTATTAACCAGCCGTGTAAGGACATGACGTTATATATAGTGTAATATAGTAATTATAGTGTATTATAGTAATATAGTGAGAGATGTTCTCTGTGTGTCTTCCAGTTTTCCAGCAGAGATCCAGTCCGGTCTGTTGGAGGTCGTCTCGCCGTCCGTCCACTTCTACCCCGACTTCTCCCGCCTCCGGGAGTCCTTCGGAGACCCAAAGGAGAGAGTCAGGTAGGTGTGTGTGTAGGTGTGTGTGTGTGTGTGTGTTTATAGGAGTGTGTTTGTATAGGAGTGTGTGTGTGTGTGTTTATAGGAGTGTGTTTGTATAGGAGTGTGTGTGTGTGTGTTTATAGGAGTGTGTTTGTGTTTGTTTAGGAGTGTGTGTGTGTGTAGGTGTGTGTGTGTGTTTATAGGAGTGTGTTTATAGGAGTGTGTGTGTGTGTGTGTGTGTGTGTGTGTGTGTGCGTATTGGAGTAACTATGTGTGTGTGTGTGTGTGTGTGTGTATATATAGGAGTAAGGGTGTGTGTGTTTATAGGGGTGTGTTTGTGTTTGTTTAGGAGTGTGTGTGTGTGTAGGTGTGTGTGTGTAGGTGTGTGTGTGTGTGTGTGTGTGTGTTTATCGGAGTGTGTTTGTATAGGAGTGTGTGTGTGTGTGTGTGTGTGTGTGTGTGTGTGTGCGTATTGGAGTAACTATGTGTGTGTGTGTGTGTATATATAGAAGTAAG
>JAQOOF010000294.1:27500-35000 GCA_029931835.1 Etheostoma nigrum
TTACCTAGGTACTGTCAGGACCCTCATACTCTGCTCCTGACTGGCTAGTAGTCCTTACCTAGGTACTGTCAGGGCCCTCATACTCTGCTCCTGACTGGCTAGTAGTCCTTACCTAGGTACTGTCAGGGCCCTCATACTCTGCTTCTGGCTGGCTAGTAGTCCTTACCTAGGTACTGTCAGGGCCCTCATACTCTGCTCCTGACTGGCTAGTAGTCCTTACCTAGGTACTGTCAGGGCCCTCATACTCTGCTCCTGACTGGCTAGTAGTCCTTACCTAGGTACTGTCAGGACCCTCATACTCTGCTTCTGACTGGCTAGTAGTCCTTACCTAGGTACTGTCAGGACCCTCATACTCTGCTTCTGACTGGCTAGTAGTCCTTACCTAGGTACTGTCAGGACCCTCATACTCTGCTTCTGACTGGCTAGTAGTCCTTACCTAGGTACTGTCAGGACCTCATACTCTGCTTCTGACTGGCTAGTAGTCCTTACCTAGGTACTGTCAGGACCTCATACTCTGCTCCTGACTGGCTAGTAGTCCTTACCTAGGTACTGTCAGGACCTCATACTCTGCTCCTGACTGGCTAGTAGTCCTTACCTAGGTACTGTCAGGGTCTTCATACTCTGCTCCTGACTGGCTAGTAGTCCTTACCTAGGTACTGTCAGGACCTCATACTCTGCTCCTGACTGGCTAGTAGTCCTTACCTAGGTACTGTCAGGGTCTTCATACTCTGCTCCTGACTGGCTAGTAGTCCTTACCTAGGTACTGTCAGGGCCCTCATACTCTGCTTCTGACTGGCTAGTAGTCCTTACCTAGGTACTGTCAGGACCCTCACACTCTGCTCCTGACTGGCTAGTAGTCCTTACCTAGGTACTGTCAGGGCCCTCATACTCTGCTTCTGACTGGCTAGTAGTCCTTAGCTAGCTACTGTCCATGTCTGACTCCCAACAAAGATAGTATAGAAGTGAGACGTCTCACTCTGGAGCTAAAACAGAGAGCTCAACACACTGGGTGAAAAGAGGAGCTGCAGCAATGTGCAGTACAACAAAAAATATGCTGTTTTTTTAAAAACAAAATTAAATTAAACTACATAAACCTATTCGGGCACAACCTCTAAATACAATTATGAACCTGAAGATGAGCAGAATACGGGCGCTTTGAGGAAAAAACACAAGACTTTCACCCAAGAATCGGGTGTTCATGTCGGGAATGTTTTCATCCAAACCACAACTGTTGGTTTTGGTTTCTAATCTTAACTTTCTGTCCCCTAAAGTCGGCCGTCACCTCGATGTGTTCCCCGTGTGTTTGTGTGTAAGAGGCAAAGATTCAAAGTTACGTTTCTATGACGACCACCTGACGCCTGAGTTAACCTAAAGTTACATGCTGTGAGAATGTCTCCCATAGCAGGGAAATTATATATGACAACCAGCTGAATTTTCACTCTCTCTCTCTCTGTCTCTGTGTCTCTCTCTCTCTCTGTCTCTCTGTCTCTCTCTCTCTGTCTCTCTCTCTCTCTCTCTGTCTGTCTTTCTGTCTCTCTCTGTCTCTGTCTCTTTCTCTCTGTCTCTCTCTCTCTCTTACTCTCTCTCTCTCTCTCTCTCCCTGTCCCTTACTCTCTTTGTCTGTCTTTCCCTGTCTCCCTTTCTCTGTCTCTCTCTCTCTGTGTCCTTCTCTCTCTCTCTCTCCCCCTCTCTCTGTCTTTCTGTCCCTCTGTCTCTCTTTCCCTGTCTCCCTCTTTCCTTGTCTGTCCCTCTCTCTCGCTCTCTCTCTCTCCTTCTTTCTGTCTCTCTCTCCCTCTTTCTGTCTCTCTCTCCCTCTCTCCAGTTAGAGGATGATATAGTGGCTCGTCCGAACTTCTTCACCACCATGAAGAACTTTGCTCTGCAGCAGCCGTCGGAGGAGTGGATGATCCTGGAGTTCTCTCAGCTCGGCTTCATCGGTGAGTCTCCTCTCTCTAAACCGCCTTAGACCTGCACGGATTAACCCTTATGTTGTTATTATCTCTTTTATATAGACCTTAGTGGTCCCTAATACTGTATCTGAAGTCTCTTTATATAGACCTTAGTGGTCCCTAATACTGTATCTGAAGTCTCTTTATATAGACCTTAGTGGTCCCTAATACTGTATCTGAAGTCTCTTTATATAGACCTTAGTGGTCCCCTAATACTGTATCTGAAGTCTCTTTTATATAGACCTTAGTGGTCCCTAATACTGTATCTGAAGTCTCTTTATATAGACCTTAGTGGTCCCCTAATACTGTATCTGAAGTCTCTTTATATAGACCTTAGTGGTCCCTAATACTGTATCTGAAGTCTCTTTATATAGACCTTAGTGGTCCCTAATATTGTATCTGAAGTCTCTTTATATAGACCTTAGTGGTCCCTAATACTGTATCTGAAGTCTCTTTATATAGACCTTAGTGGTCCCCTAATACTGTATCTGAAGTCTCTTTATATAGACCTTAGTGGTCCCTAATACTGTATCTGAAGTCTCTTTATATAGACCTTAGTGGTCCCTAATATTGTATCTGAAGTCTCTTTATATAGACCTTAGTGGTCCCTAATATTGTATCTGAAGTCTCTTTATATAGACCTTAGTGGTCCCTAATACTGTATCTGAAGTCTCTTTATATAGACCTTAGTGGTCCCTAATACTGTATCTGAAGTCTCTTTATATGGACCTTAGTGGTCCCTAATACTGTATCTGAAGTCTCTTTTATATAGACCTTAGTGGTCCCCTAATACTGTATCTGAAGTCTCTTTATATGGACCTTAGTGGTCCCTAATACTGTATCTGAAGTCTCTTTATATAGACCTTAGTGGTCCCTAATACTGTATCTGAAGTCTCTTTATATAGACCTTAGTGGTCCCTTTGTAAGTATGTAAGTTTTTTGATGTGATTGTATTGATGAGTTAATGGATGAATCAGTGAGGTGAGGAGCCTCCAACAGGAAGTTGTAACTCAACTTGACGGTTAAATGAGATCCTGCAGATTAATTAAAGCGTCCGCGTCCTCCTGACCCGCTCTGACTGTCCTGCCGAGGCTAATCCATAGCTTCTGTCCAGCGGTGTAGTCCCCGCAGTATACCCACTGAGAAAGGATTTCCATATACTCACTTACAAATACCCAAAAACACGCAACAACATCATACTGGCACTAGCCAGTATACAGCGCAGTATACCCAGTACTAGCCAGTATACAGCGCAGTATACCCAGTACTAGCCAGTATACAGCGCAGTATACCCAGTACTAGCTATACAGCGCAGTATACCCAGTACTAGCTATACAGCGCAGCATTCCTCCCTCCCTCCCTTCCTCCCTCCCTCCTTTCCATTCCTCCCTCCCTAACTTCCTCCCTCTCTTCCATTCCTCCCTCCCTTCCTTTCTCCCTTACTCCCTCTCTTCCTTCCTCCCTCCCCTACTCCCTCCCTCCATTACCCTCTCCAGCCTTCCCTCCTTTACTCCTTCCCTTCCTCCCTCCCTAACTTCCTCCCTCCCTTCCTTACTCCCCTCCCTCTCCTTCCTCCCTTCCTTACTCCTCCCTCCCTTCTCCTTACTCCCTCCCTCCATTACCCTCCCCTCCCTCCCTCCCTCCCTCCCTCCCTTCCTTACTCCCTCCCTCCCTCCCTCCCTTACTCCCTCCCTCCATTACCCTCCCCTCCCTCCCTCCCTCCCTCCCTCCCTTCCTTACTCCCTCCCTCCCTCCCTCCCTCCCTTCCTTACTCCCTCCCTCCCTTCCTCACTCCCTCCCTCCATTACCCTCCCCTCCCTCCCTCCCTCCCTCCCTCCCTCCCTTTCTCCCTCCCTCCCTCCCTCCCTACTCCCTCCCTCCATTACCCTCCCCTCCCTCCCTCCCTCCCTCCCTCCCTTCCTCACTCCCTCCCTCCCTCCCTCCCTCCCTCCCTCCATCACCCTCCCTCCCTCCCTCCCTTCCTTACCCTCCCTCCCTCCCTCCCTCCCTCCCTCCCTCCCTCCATCTGGTCCTGGTTCCTGACCTTACCGAGCCTCTCCTCCCCCGGTGGCGTGCGAGCTGCTTTAATAATTTCATCGGGGTGAATCTGCCTCGCCGCATTAAATCAGACGGAGACGAGAGCGTCGCAGTTCAACTGTTCAAATCCAGTTCTGCATTTGCCAAATTTAGCTTTTAGTCCAGAAGTCCGCAGGGTGTGCTTCTTCTTCTTCTTCTTCTTCTTCTTTAAATTCTGTTGCCTCGTCGCACATTCAGCCCTTCGGAGGCTGAAATGTCCCGACGCATCAGGGCGGTCCTGAAGGGGGCGGTCTGCTCAGTGCAGCGGCTGACCTTTAATTCCCAGAGACGCTGTGTTCATTCACAGAAATATGAAGTCAGTAAAGACGGGAAGTCGGGAGTTGGTGTGTGAATCATGAAAACTGTCAGAAGAAGCATTCAAACCTTTAAATAAAAGTAACAATGCCACAAAATACTCTGTTACAAGTAAATGTCCTGCATTCAAAAATCTACTTGAGTAATACTGTAAATATATGTATATGTGTATATATCTGTGTGTGTGTGTGTGTGTGTGTCTCTTTTTCTCGCTCTCTCTTTATAGATGTCTGTGTGTGTATGTATATGTATGTATGTATATATATATAAAAAGAGAGAGGTTTTCCCTGCCGCTTTAAGTCTTAGAGCGTCCCCCGTGCTACCTGCGTATAGTGTTGGAGCTAAATCCTGCTCCATTCTCAGGGTTCATTCAATTAGTCAAAATCTCAGATGTTGATGTGAATCCATTTTATTACATAGGACATCCTAGAGACAAATACAGAGTCAACCTAACACGGCTCTCCCCCAAATCTGTCTGGCTCTCTGGCTCTTGCATCCCTCATCTTATCTCACAAAGGGTGGGGTCTTGTGCTTATTCCTTATCTTTTAGTTGGGATGTGACTGAGGGTTTATGACCCTCAGAGACTTGGAAAGCAACAGAGCAGTTGGGCCATAAAGGGGGACTGGAACCAGAGACAGGATGTCTCTAACATCATCAATTCAGCTTATGACACATCTGTAGAGCTGGGTTATAACAAAATATACCAGAACATCTTATATTATAAAACAGAAGTATTGCAAAACAACTTAATGTAACAAACAACAAACTATAAACTTATAACAACAAACTTAATGCATGACCCACATGTCTTCATTTATGTTGAAATAATGCTTTTACCTTTTAGCTTGAATGTAGAATGCAAATCACCCACAATGTTTAAGCACATATAAAACTTTAAATTCCAACAATAGCTGGTGTCCCCCTGCGTCCCCCGTGTTGCCTGCGTACAGCTGGTGTCCCCCTGCGTCCCTGCGTAAAGCTGGTGTCCCCCTGCGTCCCCCGTGTTGCCTGCGTACAGCTGGTGTCCCCCTGCGTCACTGCGTATAGCTGGTGTCCCCCTGCGTCCCTGCGTATAGCTGGTGTCCCCCTGCGTCCCTGCGTATAGCTGGTGTCCCCCTGCGTCCCTGCGTATAGCTGGTGTCCCCCTGCGTCCCTGCGTATAGCTGGTGTCCCCCTGCGTCCCTGCGTATAGCTGGTGTCCCCCTGCGTCCCTGCGTATAGCTGGTGTCCCCCTGCGTCCCTGCGTACAGCTGGTGTCCCCCTGCGTCCCCCGTGTCCCCCTGCGTCCCCTATGCCCGTGCACTAAAGTAAATCCCGTCTTCTCCGACAGGTAAGATGTTCAAGTCGTTGGACCTGTCTCTCATCGTGGAGTTCATGCTGATGTTCTACAGAGACAAGCCCATCGACTGGCTGCTGGACCACATCATGTGGGTCAAGGTGTGCAACCCGGAGAAGGACGCCGTGAGTAGTCTCTCATCATCGTCTCACTTATTACACAATGGTCCAATCGCAGCGTTTTACATAATCACCATTTCTTTGTTTAACCAGAAAAATAATAATAATAATAATATTGATTTAACAGGTGTGATTGTGATTGTGATTTAACAGGTGTGATTGTGATTTAACAGGTGTGATTGTGATTTAACAGGTGTGCTTGTGATTTAACAGGTGTGCTTGTGATTGTGATTTAACGGGTGTGATTGTGATTTAACAGGTGTGATTGTGATTGTGATTTAACAGGTGTGATTGTGATTTAACGGGTGTGATTGTGATTTAACGGGTGTGATTGTGATTTAACAGGTGTGATTGTGATTTAACAGGTGTGATTGTGATTTAACAGGTGTGATTGTGATTGTGATTTAACAGGTGTGATTGTGATTTAACAGGTGTGATTGTGATTGTGATTTAACGGGTGTGATTGTGATTTAACGGGTGTGATTGTGATTTAACGGGTGTGATTGTGATTGTGCGTGTTTGTGTGTCTCCTTCAGAAACACTGCGACAGGCAGAAAGCAAACCTGAGGATTCGCTTCAAACCGTCTCTCTTCCAACATGTCGGCACGCACTCGTCTCTGGCTGGAAAAATACAGAAGCTCAAGGTAATTAGTAATTAGTGTGTGTGTGTGTGTGTGTGTGTGTGTGTGTGTGATGTTGAATACAAAGGCACATTTCATTTCAAGTCTTCTGTTTCTTGCTTGAGTCAGTACCTCCCCAAAATTTCTATTATTTTCTATAATAGAATATGTCTGCAGCAGGCTGGTTGCAGGGGGGAGGGGGGGCTCCACCCCCGTAGATTTTAGAAACCCTTCCTAAATTATGGGCCTTAAAAATAGAAACATGTGACATGTTTTTGCTTCTCTTTAGGTGGCAGGAGTGAAAATGTGTAATCCTCCACATTTGTTGTGTTCTGGTTTCAGAAGGATGAAGTTAGACAAAAAGTGACAAAAACAAAGAAATACAACCAAGGACAATAAAGCAAAAAAAGTGGAGGAAAAAAACGTGTCGAAAGAAATTAGGATATTACCAACCAATCATGTTTTCCCAAATGATGTTATGGGCTTTAAAAAAACTATGTTACAGAGCTTTGAGTAGTTGTAGAGACTTCTGCTTCATAATAACAGTCAAGTAGACTGGACTACTGTAACGGGGTCTTTACAGGTCTCACTAAAAAATCAATCAGACAGCTGCAGCTGATTCAGAACGCTGCTGCTCGGGTCCTCACTAAGACCAGGAGACTGGATCACATCACTCCAGTCCTCACTAAGACAAAGAGACTGGATCACATCACTCCAGTCCTGAAGTCTTTACACTGGCTTCCTGTGTCTCAAAGAATTGATTTCAAAGTACTTTTGCTAGTTTATAAATCACTAAATGGTTTAGGACCAAAATACATTTCTGATCTGCTACTACACTATGACCCCCCCAGACCTCTCAGGTCATCTGGGACAGGTCTGCTACTACACTACGACCCCCCCAGACCTCTCAGGTCATCTGGGACAGGTCTGCTACTACACTATGACCCCCCAGACCTCTCAGGTCATCTGGGACAGGTCTGCTACTACACTATGACCCACCCAGACCTCTCAGGTCATCTGGGACAAGTCTGCTACTCCACTATGAACCACCCAGACCTCTCAGATCATCTGGGACAGGTCTGCT